>SAUE01000187.1:155735-181192 GCA_009724625.1 Deladenus siricidicola
TCAATATCGCGTGATACGTAAACGTTCTTTTTCACTTACAAACAATTATATATTTTGTTTGTGCTTGCTGTTTGTGTGTATGTGTGTGAGTTTGTATGTATGTGTGTGTGTGTGTGTGTATGTGAGTATGTGGGAAAGCGTTTGTGTAAGTATAAGTATTTTAAGGTCAGGATTCGTTGAAATTTTTGCTGCTTTTAGCGCCAAAACTTTTTTTATTTTCGTTGAAAAAGAAACGAAATGAGTGGAAAGCGATGGACACACATACACACAACATACATGCGTACATGTATTTGTCGTTGAAATAAGGCAAACAAAATTTACGCGAATATGGCAACCGAATGCGTATATATGTATGTATGCTCGTACACAACATTCATAATGTAAACTGTGAGATTGTGAAGAAATTTGAATGCTGTGCAATACAAACACACAAATACACACACATTTGAAAATGAAACGCCAGCCATGACGCACACCACACACACATACACACACATACATCGCACGCAACAGCACCGACAACAGCAGCGACATCAACAGCGGCGCAGCGCAGATGACAAACAGGCAGGCAGGCGAGCAAGCAAGCAAGCAGGCACGCGAGCAGCAGCAGCAACAGCAACGTGCACATAAATTACGTAAACAAAAAGGGGAAAATCACAACGCAAACAAGGTAGCAGTTAAGGAATGAGAACGAGGTGAGTTGGTTGGCTGTGGTGGTGTTGGCGCACTCATTTTCGCTTGGCAATTCGCCAAAAACGCAACAAAATGCGCTGAGAAATAAGAATTTTTCCCGCGTTTTTCTTTCTCTTGCGGCTCTTCGCTTTTCAAAGCGATTTCTTTATCTCTCTCACCCTCTTTATTTCTTTTTCTTTCGCTCTCTCCCTAGTTCTCTCTCTCTCTGTAGCTCACTCTATCTCTAGCCCTTTCTTTGTAGCTCTCTCTTTCTCTTTCTCTAGCTCTCTCTCACTTTCTCTCTATGTAACTCTTTTCTGTAGCTCTCTGTTTCTCTTTGTCTCTCTCTCTTATATTTTTGTTTACTTTCCAACATTTTCTTTCTTAGATGTTATCCGCTTACAGATGTTACCGCATTCTTTTGCTTTTGCTCCTCTTTCATCTTTGTTCTTTTTGCAATATATTTTTTTTATTTCATGTCACTTTTTCTTTTCCTATTTTTTTGGTTTATTCGTTTTCTTTTCGTGTGGTGTCATTCTTCCATTTTGATTTTACATACATTTCCTTTTTTGTATTTGTCTTTCTCTCTGCCTAAAATCAGTTTTTACATTTTTTCCTAATGAGCACACCAAAACAACTGAAAGGAACGAAAAGCGGTGTTAGTCAAAAGGTTTATACTCACATTCCAAAGCCAAAATATCATCACCGGTGTGTGTGTATTTGTGTATTTGTGTGCGAGTATATGTGCATCTGTGTGTGCGTATATGTATGTGTTTTGATGTTGGAATACAACAAAATCAATGTGCTACTCTTTCTTCTTCTTCATACAAAAAATATTTTACATCGATTCCACCACAACACCACAGCAGCAGCAACAGCAGCGATAACGCAGCAGCAGTGATGGTTGTGTGTTGAGCGCTTTTTTTCGTTTTGTTTTATAAGAAACGATGGGGGGACAGTAAAAAAAACAAATTTCTAAGCTTTTTGTTCACAATCAAGTGAATTACAATTTTATAAAAAAAATACAGTTGATATTCTCACAAGCAAACAAATTACATGTGTATGTATGTGAAAGAAATAGAACCGACGTGTTTGCATCTCGACGCTACTGTTCGCGTATTAAATATATTACGGTAACTATCTCAAAACACTTAACATGAGAAAATTGGTTTGTAACTACGGTAGGCGGTGATAGCCAATCCAAGTGGAGATGATAACTCTACCGTATATGTACATATAAACTCTACCGTATACATACAAGCATTCGTCGATTAAGTGGGTCTTGCAGCGATTTGAAAATTTCAATTTTTTAAAGGACATGTTTATCGTACTACAATATGCGCTAAGTTTACTCGAATAAAACAAATTTTTTGTATAACAAATTCGTTACGTTCGTATAAAATTTGCAAATTTGTTGAAAAATACAATTTCTTGTTTTCAAAATTTGCAATTTATTAAAAGTACGCTAAAGAGCACATTTGATGCGATAATTCATATATGTTATATTATATTATAAATGACAGCTATTTGCGTCAAAAAAACACCACCAGTGCAGTGAAGATGGCATATTGCCATGCGCACACGAACACCATACACGCATACACATGCATACACACACACACACATCGCGAGTCAAACAGCAAAAGACGCTGATGAGATTTGAGCGCTAATCGGCTCACCAAAATTTTGTTTGAAAATATACTTCAAAAATCTTTGGAAAAGTTTCAAAAAATATTTTTTCAAATTTTTGAGCAAAAAATAAAAAATTCAAGTTTTTGACTGACTTCATTTGAACTTGAAAAGTTTCAAGTTTCATTTTTTGGAGAAAAAAAGGTAAAATCCTGGTGTTATGCGTTCTTTAATAAATTTTTCTGCACGTCATGTCTATTAGTCATGTCCTTAGTATGAGCTGCCGTGGCATGCACGATTCCTCGGCCAGGGCTGAGCGGAACCTACACGATAATTGAAGATTGAAAGTCAACTCTTCTTTTTCCTCTGATTCTCTGCTCTCTCTCTTTCTCTTATCGAATCTGTCCCTTCATATTTATTAACGTACTATCTAATACATACACATATCGATTAATAATTACTATCTCCTTCTTTCTCGCCATTTCCGGTTTTGACGGAACGTGAGAATTCCGAATTCGGAAGTTTTTCAAAAAAATTATGTAAACGCTGTCAAATTCCGAGAAATAACTGTTTTCACATTACACTTTAAACCTGATCACTTTTACAGTATTATGAGCTGTGCTTAGTGTGGGCTGTTATTGTATGGGATGTTATTGGTATGAGACTCTTGGTCCTCGGTATATGTACCAGGTCGTGGCATGAGATGTATAAAAAGCAAAAAAGGGAACGCAAAAAGTGAACAAAAACATGATGAACGAGAAAGACAAGGAGGGAGAGGGAGAAGGAGACAGACATACAGTCAAATGAGATTAATTCTCACAATCAGATTGATATCACGCACAAAGGCAATGAGATCGTTCACGTTACATTTTTGTGTGCGTGCGTGAATGCGTTTTTGTACGTGAAGGTGTGTTTGTACTCTGACGTGTGTACGTTCATTTGGTGTGTACGTTCGTACATATGTAAATAGTTCAAAATACCTCCATATGTATATGCCGTGTTTTCGCTGTTTTCTTGTATTTTTTTATCATTTCTGACGCTTTCGCCTGATAAATCATTAACAAAAATTTTTTTTCGAAATTGCAGCAAAATTGCAGCAAAAACAAAAACAGGAAAAATATCGCCGCTGTGACAGTATCAGCGAAATCAAAACAAATCACAAATTACCCGAAAAAAAATTTTTCTTTCGAATGAAGCAAAAAGGTTAAAGATCGTTTTTAAATCTATGGATTTTATCTTTTAAACACACACACACAACAAATATTCATCACAGAAGAACTGTAACATTGTAATGAAAATATGGTAATTTTTTAGAACAAATGTAAACCCCTTAAAAATTTTTGAAATGGTCTGAATCGATGGATACCGTAGAATTAAAAACAGAATATCGTAATCTTCTGAAGACAAAAATTAAATGAAAAGTCGATTTGAAAAAAAGGTTCAAAAATTGAGAATTCCAGTTAGTGGGGTATATCTATGGTTTCGGAATGTGAGGGGGGCAAACACTTTACATTAAATTTTGCGGGGGATAAAATACAAAAATTTTCCGTTTTTACTTCCAAAAAAGAAAAAAATTCTCAGCGAGTGAATGACCCTCTCCTGACTTCTCCCACGCCACCGCCTTCCCTCTCGTGCCCCTCCCCCCTAAAGCCTCTCTCCTACCTTCATGGCCCCCTCCTGCTTCCAATGTATCTCTCCCTGCCTCCAATGATCCGCTGCCCCCCTCCCGCCCATCTCAATCTCTCCCATTGGTTGTCTCCTACCACGCCCCCTTCCCACGTCTCTCTCTCCTGCCACATGGCCTCCTCTTGCTCCCACCTCCTTCTCCGCCTACCCCCGAAATATGCCGTTGATAAGAGTTGATTTTTGCTTTTCAATTTTTTATACTAAAATGTTATTCGCTTCCATATTTTTTGACAATAAAAATAATTTAATTTTTTTGGCGTTAAACAAAAAAATATTAAAATTAGCCAAAAAAAGGCGAAATTTATTGTAAGCCCCCGATTCAAACAATGAATGATTTCAAGGCGATTTGGACATTTTTCAGATTGTTTTGAACTGACGAGTTGGGTGTTTTGTTCATTGTGTCAATTCATTTTTACACATTTTCCAAAAACGAAACACAAAAACGCACAAACATTCTCGCAAACATTAAAAACATATAAAATTTCAAATTTTTTTTAAATTCGAAATAATTTCACCGGCGGCAAGCCGGTAAAGAAAAGCCTTCAATTTCTTTTTGGCGTTGATTTATTGCGCTAATTTTTCGTGTGTTTTTTGCGAAAGTGCGAGAAAAAAAATTTTTTTTGGTAAATTTCGCCAAAGCGAAAAAAATGACAAATGATTTATTGGCTTAAAATTTTTTTAATTTTGAATATTTTCGTTAACGCAAAAACAATGGCATTCCTTTTTTATGGCATTGAGGCATTCAGGTACAGTCATAAGTGACCGTAGCACTTGTCGGATGTTGTGATATGGTAGCTGGGGCGTTCAGCTACGGTAAAAAAGTTATAAAAAAATAAATAAATTTGTTTTAAATATGTAGAGTTTTCTTAAAATTAATAATTTGCATACTTTTTTTTTAATTTCTAGATCCCCCCTCTTTCCCGTTAAGTTTTTTTAACTCCCCACCCCCTTTTCCACCTGTTAAACCCTAAAACAGGAAACAATCGATACGGAAAATGGAAAGTAATGGTTTGGGGATTTAACGGGAAAGGAGAAGATAGAGTCTAGAAGATACTCATTGTCCATGGTTGTATTGTTTCTCTAACCACGATCAGACAACGATACAATATGTAATGGCAACGCACTTTCCATTTTCCCTAAAACTATCGATTGTTTCTTGTCAGTCCTGCCCCAAATTCCCATCCTCTCTTACCCAACAATATAATACATACAATGTTAAAAATGTACACAAGCCCCTGCCCCCCGCACCCCCCCACCATTTTGCATTTTAAAAATTTTTTCAAAACTTTCCCTAACAATAACATAATACTTTAAATAATTTTCAATCCTTTTTTTATCATTTATGCCACATTTTTTGAAAAGTTTTGTCTTTTTCACACGTATGCTCAAACATACATACACACACACACACCTACATATACATAAACATACATACACACAAATGGTTATAAACTCGCACGCGGAAGCACAGATTTTTCGGTTTCATTTCGGCTTTCAGCAGCGATCATTATTATTGTTGTTGTTTGTGGTAAAGTTTACAGCAGTCAAGCCACAGCAGCAGCAGCATCAATAGCAACAAAATAAGCGGCCGGCCAGGCTGGCGGGCAGGTAGTTTGGTGATATTTTTGGGCGCTTTTATTTCGCCCATTGCTCACAGGTCGGGTTTGGGAAGAGGGGGGAATGGAATGGAGAAGGGGGGTTGAAGAAAACAATGCCACCAAAAATCCGGACAAAAAAATCCACTTATCCGCCATGATACATTTCAGGAGGGCACGGCGGCCGAGATTCCTCTCCAAAACACACACTTTCGCCGCCGCTTTTAGTAGCTGTGCGTTGATATGCAAATGTACATATCTGCGTTGATATGCACAGCGCCAGCAGGTGAGCATGTATTGGTGGTGGTGGTGGTGCTGGTAGAGGGTAAACGTACGTCTCTGCTCTGGCCTCCAGACACTTCTTACACAAAAGTGGGCTTTTCGCGTTTAGTTTTTTTTAAACTTATTTTTATTCGCTTCGTTTCGAAACGATTTAAAAACTTTTCTTTTATAACAAATAACTGATTTACGATAGAGCTCTTTACGATAATCGTCTCTCTCTCTTCAATGTTATCTTTTTATACCCTTCTGTTCACCTCTTCATCTTTACCATTATTGGCTTGTTTTTCCTTACATATATCTTTTACAAACTGTTTTTTTTCTTTATTTTGCTCGCTTCGTGGGAAATATGCAAAATAAGCCGGCGGTATTGTTAATAAATAAATACATTGGAATAATAATAAATATAATAGCATAGCAAACGAATTTCCAAAATGGTTAGTGTATCCAAAATTTTGGCTATATTCAAAAAGTGTTTTTGGCCTTGCGGGGACAATAGCTGTAGACTTTGGCGAAAGATGTGAATATTATCCGGGCTTTGAATTTTGAAGAGGAGAAGCGATTTTTGAGCTAGGGAGGCAGAGAAAGAGTAATTGGAGGTAGAAAGGGGGTGAATTGACAAAGGGAGAGAAAAGGCGAGTGAGAGAGATGAAGAGAGAGACGGAGAGAGAGAGAATTTTTTGTTAGAATTAGAGAAATAAAAAAAGCAGAAAGGCGGGAAATGGAAGGGGAAGTGAAATGTTTGGCTGTTTTTTGGTAGTTATTTATGGAACCGTGATTTAGACGAAGCCGAAAACATATAAGTCGAAGCTATAATTTTCGCCCATTTTTACGTTGAAATTATTTTTGCTTTTGTTTTGGCGGTTTTTTGAATGTTTTTTTGCAAAAATTTCTTTTCAAACTTTTCGAGTATCTCCTAATACTTTGAGTATATCTCTTAATAATTTTTAATTTGTTTTTTTCCAATTTTGATGCAAAACATTTATGCAAAAAATATGCGTAACTTGTGGAGGGTGCGATTTTGCACGGCGAATGCATGGATGCAAACGAAAAAGGCGTAAAAAAATTGATTCAATGTGTTAAAAACACAAAAAATTTGGAATTTATTTTTATTTTTTTGCTTTTTTCGTCTCATTATTTCCCAGAATGAAATCCAATTACTTCCAAAACGGTGCACAGGATCTAGGAACGGAGCTTTCCCCTCCCCCATCGGAAGCAATGCTGTAATTTGAGTTTTTTGAATCCACAAAAACCAAAAAATGGATACAATTTTGGAGCAAAACAAAAATGCAAAATGTATACAAGCGCGATACGAATTCGATTTATGAAAAATGAATTCAATTGGATACAAATTGCATCATTTAATATGGATACGATTTGATTATGAAATATTCTTTGATAACTTTGTATTTTTGCAAATTTTTCGGTCTTGTTTCTGACGCAGAAATCAGAGGCTTTTTGGAAATGTTAGTTACCTGGCTATGAAGAAGACAATCGATAAAAAAGACAATAACAATAAGAGAGACTAAGGGAGAGAATGATAGAAAGAGAGGAAGAGAGAGAAAGAGCGAGAGAGCAGCAGACAGCACAGACAAAAGTTATTTTCACTCAAAATTTTCTTTACTTCTAGAATAAAAATAATATTTTTTACATTATTAATTCTACCTTTATGTATGCGGGTGACCTCTCTCTTTCTCTCTCTCTCATGAAATGTTTACTTTCAGAATTTCAAATTTGCAAAATTTGAATTAAAATTTTATACATATTTTCGAAATTTTTGCGAATATTTTTTGTGGAGCGTGGAAAAATTTTTCTTATGAATTTTTAAGACAAAAAAAAATTGGGAAAATGTAAGAAAAGTCTCACTTTTCCACCAAAAATTCGCCGAGAAAGAAAGCAATAATAAGCGATGGGAAAGTGTGACTTTCGACTTTCTTATTTTATTTTACAACTTTTCTTTTTCACTTTCCATTCGGGTTCATTTACTTTCTTTCTCTCTTTCTCTCCCCGCGTCTATAGTTCTCTTTGCTTCACGTCTTTTCCATATTTTTCTTTTCCTGTATTTCTTTCCTTTTCTCTATTTCTTTCCTTTTCTTTTCTCAATTTTTTCTTTCTATTCTTTCAATATTTTATTACCTTTCTCTCACTCTCTCAATTTCTCTCACTCTCTCCTTTCTCACTCTCACTCTCTTACTCTCCATCTCATTTTTTCTCTCTAC
This sequence comes from Deladenus siricidicola, assembly GCA_009724625.1. Taxonomy (NCBI): domain Eukaryota; kingdom Metazoa; phylum Nematoda; class Chromadorea; order Rhabditida; family Sphaerulariidae; genus Deladenus; species Deladenus siricidicola. Next base: position 163,816 of record SAUE01000187.1, read on the forward strand.
TACTCTCACCTTTTAAGTTTGCCTTTCTTTTCGCTATTTTGTTTGATTTTCTTCGACTTTTATCTTTCGACTTTCTCTTTATCTTATGTTTGTCTCTTTTCTTTCTTTCTTATTCTCTCTATCTCTCGTTTATAATAATTATCTTTCATTTTTCTTTACTTTTTCTCTTTCTCGGGTCTACGCTTTTCTTTTCTTTCTTTCTTTCTGCTATTCTTGGTCGAAAAAGAAAGTGAAAGTTAAAAGTGAAAGTAAAGACCGGTAAAAATAACAATGATATTAGCAAGAACAACAATGAGAATGAGAATGAGAAATAATGATGATGACATTAATAATACCAACAACAATAATGCCGAGAGACACACTGCGACGACATCAATGGCGCATGTGCACTTTTGGCATTGTGCCTTTTACCTCCCTCTTCCATTTCGAAAGACGCTATTGTCCCACCACGAAATATGTGCGCCATTGTCATTTTAGTTCAGCGCCGAAAGGCGTACTCCTTTTTTCCCATAAGTTTGGAATTCGAAATTGGCCGATGCGATTTCGCTATTATTCTTTCTTCCTTTTTTGGGTATAGAAAGGAAATAGGAAGGAAATCTGGTATGATAATTAGGAAGGAGAAATGTGAAAAGATATTGGATAGAGGAAGTGATAAATAAAGTTAGAGTATGAATTTATGGAGAGAGAATTGCATGTGAGACAGGGGGAGACAGAGACAGACAGAGACAGACAGAGACAGACAGAGACAGACAGACAGAAAGAGAGAGAGAGAGAGATTTGCAAACTGCGCAAGTGGAGCTATATACGCGACCATTAATTCGGGAATTCAACAAAGGCGTTTCGGCGCTTTCACGTTTTTCGGCTTATCAATGAGTTCAACCGACCACGGGGGTCGGTGTTTGGGGTTACCGATAGGTGCGTAACAATTTGGCACCGAGCGTCCCACATATCTGATAGGCGCTAGCAGAGATGTGGCCCTCTACCTAGGTAAGTCCTTCCCGGTTGGCCCCATGGGGTCTCGATCCTGTGTTGTTTTTGGACACAACACGATCATTTTTTGATTTATTTTTATCGCTTTTGTTTTTTGCAATTCTCAATTATTGCGTCCCCAAATTCAAAATATTGAAAGATAAACAATATTTTTTGAGGATGACAAGAAACAGTGGGCTACAGATAATTACCGTATTCCACGCTTTGAAAAATGCGGTAAAAATCGGCTAAGCTAATTCACCATATTTTGCTATTAATTTTATAATTTAATCGAATCCTCAATGTTTTGTGCAAATTCAATGCGATGAAATGCGAATTTGCGGCTTGCACTATCACACGTCAATTCCATCCCCTTCAAATTGGCATTGCACGCCCAACAACCAACAAAACGCAAAGGCGAAATTGGCCGGAAGCCTAAACTCGCTACGAATTTGTGGATGGAGGCCGTCGAGGTCGCTGTTCATTGTGCTCAATTTACTGTTGATTCAGTTGATCGGCTCGGCCAAAGGTTTGCTACTTATAATTAATTGTATCATATGTGTATTATACATATGAATATATTTTTTGAAAAACTTCTCATGAATTTATATACTTACTTCTCCCAAACAATTTTTTTTTAATTTACTATTTTTCAAAATAAATGTTTACTCGACAAAATATTGTTGTTATCGTATTGTTGGACAGATTTCAATTATCGTATACACATATATACATCATACCCAACTGATGTGTTCAAGCAATAGAAAAATGTTGAAATATATATTTTTTAATTATTAGTTTATGAGCAATTACTGTAGTGTTAAGGTGTCTACAAGTGCTACAGTTGCATGTCACGCTACTACGGTCATACGTGGCAATTCGCCGGCTATTCGCGCATCTATGTGGAGCCACGTGCCTTCACCGACAATTGCCAGAATCCGAGCGCACGGGGCTCCGAAGTACCGTACATCTACTGCGAAGACCACTCCAATTGTTTGGCAATGGTGGAGGATTTGCAGATAGGTATACTTTTATCACATATACGTGTATAAATTTTTTTGAATGGGTTTGATTTATATAACTGCTAGTTAGTCCGCTAGTTAGTAATTGCTAGTTAGTCCGCAAGACAGAAGCGGCAAACATAAAGTAGAAATTCAAAAACACAAACTGACAAAGAAACAAACAGAAAGACATAGAAGAAGACACAAAAATGCACACCAAATTTAGAGTTTTACTCTAAAGTTTAAATGTTCAGCGCACTGGATTATGTATAAAATTGTGTCTAAGCTTCTGCATCCACTCCTTTTTATTGCAATTGAATTGTTTTTGTAAATAAACATATAAAAATTTGTGCAACAATTACATATGGGTTATTAAGGCGTTGGCGCAAAGGGCTACATTCGCGGCTGTTGGTCCTCCGTCTTTCTGTGGGGCTTCAATCGCAGCGGTACGGTGGGCGCGCTGCGTCATCACGACTTCTGTTCAAATTTCAACGCCACTCAACTGCCATCCTCGAGGGCCGGACTCGGACGGGCCTTCGATTCTCAGATGAAGTAACATTTGTAACAATCAAAAATAATTCTGCCGTCGCGACGAATGTTAAATTCTCGTTCGATTTTTAAAATAGACGATAAATTTTATAATATCTCTCTCCAAAAAAGTCGCAGACCCGATGGAAAGTCGTTGCAAAATAAAATTAAAACCTTCGCCCTAATTTGGATAATTTCAACCTTTAACTCTCTCTGACTCTCTGCCTCCCCTACAAAAAAAGTCATTTACCCAAAAAATTGCGGATCACCAATAATATCAAACCATAAAAAACGCCATAACATTTTATTTTTAGCGTTTGTGCATGCGCGGGAAACTTGTGCAATGGTAAAGCGTTCAGCCTTTCCGCCGCCACCGTACCGCATTTAGAAGCGCTACAGTTGTGGCTTCTTACTGTGGCTATCACTTCTTCACTTTCCATTTTCGGCCCAACGGCATTACTGTGAATGTGTAAATATGCCGCGAGAAGATTTTTCCTCCAAAGTCCGCCTTGTTTCATTATGTATAATTATTGGGCTCACTTGCTTCGCAGAGTTTTAGCCGCCACATAACAACTTACTTCAATGCAGTGTCTCCAAATTTTGGCTAAGTTAAATTCCGATTTTCCCGCGTTTTTCTGTTCCCGAGTATGCAACGAAGGTAATCGATATGTCAGCGGATAGCCCATTAAAATTTATGTTGATATGTGTAATAAAAAATGCTCAAAACCCAAATATCGCAGTGCTGTCTGTGATAGAACAAAGCGCGGGAAAGTCGAAATTTAACTAAGAAACGTTCGAGTTATACGGAAAGTGCAATTGAGCCCAATATACAAACTGAAGTTGTTTAAAGACTCAAATATCTATTCCTACATCTTCTCTAGGTTTCCAATATAAAACACCACCGAAAGATTTTAGTGTAAATTTTTCAAATGTAAAATTTTTATTTGTTTTTCTCTGCGAAATAAACATTGTTCTTCCGATAATTCACATTGAAATATTTATTTTTAACAACTGAAACAACAAAACATCGAGAAAATAACCAAACAACAACCCCTTCGCTTATTTCTTGTTATTGCCGATACCGTCGTCGGCGGCGTCCTTGGCGCGCTTCTCGCGTTTGCCCTTGAGGCGCTTATCGGCGCGGACGCGGCGCAAGTGACAGTAGACGTCGAGGTCCTTTATTTTGTCGCTGAGGACGCGAACCTTTTCGCGGCGGGACGACGCCTTGATGGGGAGAACAGTGCCTCGCAACTGTTGCGCCAATTTCACTTCTTCGGGCTAAAAAATTAAAACCATGTTTATCGACCTCAAAAGTTTATTATGAATTCAACACTCTTGTCACAAACCAAATAAAATTTAAAACAATGATATAAGTTTTTTTGAAGAACATTTCAAAAATACCAGGGAAACCACTTGAAAATTTCTAGAAAATCAATAAAACATACGCTGCTGTCTCCCTTGTTCGGCTTGCTTGCCTTTTTCGGGAAGAGAATAAGTTTTGCTCGATACTCCTTCAAGCGCTGGATATTCTTCTGAAAACAATAAGGTATAATAATTAATTACAATACAATGACGACAAGAGACAACCCAAAAGTTGTCTAAATTTTTTTAAATACAAGGTTATAGTTGGTATAGTTAAAAAAAGGAACTTACTCAAAAAATAATAACTTTCTTAACGAAAACCTTTTTTTAATTCAAAGATAATTTCTTTGAAAGTCTTCACATTGGAAAATTGATTATACAACTTTAAAATCAAACCTGCAGAGCTTCAACCGATTTATTCGTTCGTCGATAGTCTACAGCAATTCCGATAGATCGAGCAAAATACTTTGACAGACCGGCTCCCTTCAGCTCCTCCAACGTAAAACCACGACCGAGGCGCACCTTGGTGTTATAGCGCACGGACGGGCATCGCACAATGGGACGCAGGGGTCCGGCGGCCGGGCGCGGTGCTACGGAAGCCGCCTTAGCGACACGCGCCTGGCGACGGCGGTACTTTCGGGCGGGCTGGTCAAACCAGGTCTTGATGCGCCTCTGCCAGTGTTTGTGGAAATGCGCATTTGGGATCACGTTATTTCCTTTTCGGGCCATTTCTCAAAATATCTAAAAAATAACAAATAAGTAAATATAATCCTAATTGTTGAAACTGAGTGCAAAAAATATTTCTAGTCTCCGACCCGCAAAATTTTCATTAAAACCCGCATTAAAATTTTTATTGGGACACTTAATTTTTGTATCAACCTAATATTTTTGCGACCGCATTTCGTTCTCTCTCGCAAAATAAATTATAGGACTTCTCAAAAATTATTCCTCGTAAAATACGAACATCTTGACAATTTTACGCAAAAGCGCAATTTTGAATTGGAATAGATAGTTTCTTGAAGTGCAGCTTTTTTGGTTTTTGCGTTCCAAATTACTTCCGGTCCTCCTCTTTCTCCGTAGGAGCGAGAAAGGTTTTGACGCATCCGTTTCAGGGTTGTGTGCTCTTGTCCAATCTAATTTCCCGAAGTATTGCACGGTAACTATCCGTCTGAGTCATACGTATATCTGCAATTGACTTATGCGCCGATTAGGTCATTTTCAGGTAGAACCGTATTACTACTAGGCGCACTTTTCAATTGATTTGTTTTCATCACTAGTCTATGGGAACTGTGGAATGTAGTAATGCCTGCAATAGTTTCTTATAAGCCTGGTAGTCTCAAAGATCCGGATGTTGCTGAACTCTTCTCGACAAAAGATCCCGAGACGCGTTATGAGGATTTGCGTGAAATTGGACATGGATCGTTTGGAGCGGTCTTCTTTGTAAGTATTTTTTTAATATTTTTGTCGTATTATGTAGCATAATGTGATGTAAATAAATGACAATAGTAATCATGAAGTTTTTCGAAAATTTGATTAATTTTTTAGTCAATTATTTAAAGCTTATACAATTGCTTAATTTAATTATGCTAATTGCAGGCGTTTGACAAAGAAACGAAGGAAACGGTGGCGATTAAGAAAATGGGATTTTCTGGTAAACAAGCTAACGAAAAATGGACAGATATAGTGCGCGAAGTCAGATTTTTGAAGAGCATTTCGCATCCCCAAGTCGTCCAGTACAAAGCTTGCTTTTTAAAGGAGCACACATGTTGGGTAATTTTTATTTTGAATGCATTTATTTGATATCTAGCAAAAAAATCAAAAACTAGTTTTGATTGTCTAGTTCTTATGAATGTTCGGAATCTTATTGTGCTTAATTTTGATTCCGAATCTACTATTGGTTTTATAGCGAGAATTTTAATTTTTTAATTGTTAATGCGATTTTTGTAACGAATCTTTTCCTGTTTTTTAAATAGAAGTTTTTATTTTTACGGACTTTTCATATATTTGTTTTTTGGGATTTCAAAAAGTTCACTAAAAATTCGCAAATGGATTTTCAGCTTGTTATGGAGTATTGTATTGGCTCAGCGTCTGACATTGTTGAGGTACACAAAGCGCCCATCCACGAATACGAGATTGCGGCGATTTGCGAACAAGCACTGTTGGGATTGTCTTATTTGCATAGTATAAAGCGGATACATAGAGACGTGAAGGCGGGTAACATTCTTCTAACTGACACGGGTTCCGTAAAGTTAGGTTTGTTTGTTTTTTTAATGCATTATAAATGCTTAAAGAAATTTTAAAAATTAATATGTGTTTATTGATATTCGCGACATTCTGTTTTTTAATAAACATTTTAGCCGATCTTGGCAGTGCTTCACTTATTTGTCCAGCGCAGAGTTTTGTTGGCACACCATACTGGTAATTTTTATTTTGCAAATTTTTGCGATCAACTTTTTTGGTTATATTTTGAGTTTTATGTGTTAAAATGGATTTAAATAATTTTTCACAAATAGATTGAAATTTTTCTATTTTTTGAATCTTACGTGTTTAGGATGGCGCCTGAGGTTATACTCGCCATGGACGAGGGCCAATACGATGAACGCGCCGACATTTGGTCGTTCGGCATTACTTGTATCGAGCTGGCGGAGCGGCGGCCGCCGCTCTTCAATATGAACGCCATGTCGGCACTCTACCACATTGCGCAGAACGACCCACCGTGTCTGTCGGGCGCCAGTTGGCCGGCCTCGTCGTCTAGCGAATGCGACGGCGGTGCCGCCGAGCAGATGTCCGCCAACAATGTGCGGTGGTCGAAGCGCTTCTACTCTTTTGTGGATCAGTGTCTTCGAAAGGATCCCCAACAGCGAATATCCACGCAAGCGTGTCTTAACGTAAATTTTCATATCTTCATTAAATAATTTTAAATGCTAGGTTGTTTGAAAAGTTTTTGAGCATTTTTTTTTCATTTTACTTGTTCAGTCGTTTTGTTTTTCTGCAGAAATCTGCTACGGTAGTATTAAAAAATTTCTACTTTTGAATTCTTTATAGGTTCTACCTGAGCGGGTCTTTTCAGAAAAATGAAAATAGTTGAAAAACGCACAACTTTCCCATCAATCTAATAGTTTTTGTTAATTGCAAAAAATTATCCATGTGGATTCTTTGGTTCAATTTTTGCAATTTAGCATTCGTTCATAACAGCGCCGCGTCCGCCTGATGTTATGCTGGAGTTGGTTCAGAGGACGAAGATTATGGTGCGCGAACTCGATCACTTTCAATATCGCAAAATGCGAAAGCTCATGTACCTGGACGAACAGCTCACGCCATCTAACGGGTTGACCAACGGAGGCGCCGTGGGCAGCAGTGCTTTGTCGAAGGTCTCATCGTCTGAGGGCTACTGCACTGACATTCACGAGGTTCCATAACTCTTACTAAATATATTTGTATATGGAGAATAGGGGAATGAGAAAAAAGATTTTGTCAAACCGGAATTTTTACTCTAAAAAATTCATTTTTCTAGTTCAATGTAATTTGATCAAAGAAAGTTGTAATGTTTGAAATTTATTGAAGAGATTTTATTTTTCTCATTTCTGTTTCTACTGTACTTCTTTCTTTCTACTAACTTGTATATATTAACCAATTTTTACTTATAAATTTTGAAACTTTTTTGTAGACTACGAACGTTTAACAAAAAATTAATTGAACAACGTTTATATAATTTATAGATTTACTTGTCGGTAATCCGGAAACTTGAAAAAAAAAATTAAAAGTGACTTTTTGCGACAAAACATTTTCCATTGAACTTTTTTAAATTTTTTACAACATAAAATTTATAAATCTATATAACTTTTTGTTTGTTGTTTTTTATCTTATGTTTTTTGAATTTTTTTTGCAACATTTTATTTGTACTTAATTGAGTTTTTTAGGATTTTTCTATCATTGATCCCCGAACGGGTTCGGTAATTCCGGAAATGTTAAGCGAACGTTCGGATATGGGCACGTTAGAGATTTCTTGCTCGGAGGACGTTCAAGTGGTTTGTATCTATTTTTGATATTTGCAGTTGAATTGACTTTTCTTTTCAGAACCGAACTGTTATTAGCGTTGGCGGCGAGGGCTCGGCAACCTCATCAACTTATGACGCTGATAATTCCGCCTCCACGCCGCCGAGTCAAAATCAGTCTCTCTCCGGGATTCAGTCGATTGATCAAAGGGCTCAGGTATTTTTCAAATTTTTGAATTTTTTGCTAATGTAATACATATAACAAATCAAAAATTGGTCGCTGTCAACTAATATGTCAATTATTTTTAGGAAAAAATTAACACGATTCGGCAATCCAAATTTGCCACACTACGAACAACGAAGGTGATTTCACGTGAGGTTGAGGAGTACAAACGTGACAATAACATGTACGAGCAAATGGTCGGCTACAAGCGACTGCGACAGCAATATCACAAGGAGCTAAAGCAGGTGAGCAAAAAAATCGTAATTGTTATCGTGAAAACGATTTTTTTTCACATTTACTACTTTTTTCCATCTTTTGTTTATTTCATTCAAAAAAATTTAGTTGGAAGAGCGCTGTAAGGCAGACGCCGAGACGCTTCGCTTGAAGCAAGACCGCGAATACGATCAACTCCTTCAAAACTGTCAGAAGGAGCAGGCTCGCGTACGTGCTCAACTTCAGCTGGAATTGGATAAGCGTAACCGCGAGAACGAGGAGGCGCTTCGAAAATTCCGGAAGCATCGTACTGCGTCGCAGGACCACGAATTAAAATGCTACGTGTCGTGTCAAAAGAAGGAATACAAATTCAACAAGGAGCGCGAAAAAGTGGTTTGCTTTTTATTTCCTATTTTTGTTTACACTGAATATATTCAAAGATCTAAAAAAATCGACATTTTCGAAAAAAAAAATACCGGAATAATGTTTTGTGCTTCACACGAGATTTCAAAAATCATTAAAGTTTATTGTTGAAATTTTCTAAAGGAAAGTTATGATATATTTTTGATGTCTATTTGATGTTATGATATCGTTGTAATGCTTTTTAAAAGTAGGGATTAATTTGGGTATTTAAAGTGAGTATTTATGTTTTAGGAAATAAAGGAACGCGGTTTTTCGCGGTCCGACACCGAACAGGCAATTAAGGACTTAAAATTGAAGTTGATGGCAGCAAAATTGGACGCGGAGAAGCGTTTTGCAGCCGATCAAGCGGCAGCTTTAGACGTTGAGTTAAAAAATGCTCGACAACAACAGATGATACAGTATCACGCACTGGAGAATCAATTGATCACGAATGTAGGCGTTTTTTGCTTACTTTCGTTATATTAAATCATGAAAAGAAATAGTTACTTATAGTAAAGTTCATTTTTTGAAGACGATTTTTTACGGGCTTTTATTTTTTCAGGAGTTGAACATTCGTGCACGCCAAATAGAGGTTGTTCACGCGCTTTTGCACAAACACCACGAAGTGACGAGGGAGCAGGAATTTGCACACTTTCGCGAGTGCGAGGCGATGAAGAAACGCCATCTAGAGAGTCAGCATGACTCGGAAATCAATAACCAAAACGATTACAACAAGCGGGCGCTTGAGGACCTTCGAAAACAGCAAATGATGAAGTCTAAACAGCATCCACGTGAACTAAAGGTACGTTAAGTTTTGTTGTGGCGAAATGCGTTTTAGTCAATAACAAAAAATTGTCATGTCTCGAATTTGATTAAAATATTCCTAAAATTTTATTATAATTAATTTGAATGTAGTTCATTTTGATTAAAACTTTTTTTGTTATTTTTAATTTCGTAGATAATTTCTTAACTTTTAGAATATGGAAACACAAATTCGCAAACAATTCCGTCAGGCCGTGAAGACACAAACGCGTCAATTCAAGGCCTATCAATCGCAAATGATTCAAACGGTACCACGTGAAGACCAAAAAGAAATTTTAAATCGGCTGAAAGAGGAGCAGAATCGGAAGATTGCCACGCTTGCTACCCAGTACGAAGAGAGCATTGCTAAAATGCTTGAGGAACATACGGTAATTTCGCCTAATTATTTTTTTAAATGAAAATTATTATTTTTCGTTTTTAATTGTCATCGCAAAATATGTGTTTTAGGGTAAATTCGAGTCGTGGCAGGAGGAGGAGCAAACGACGTTGTCGGACAAATTGATGAAGGAACTTCGTCTTCTTACCGATTTCCAGGAGCGCCAAAAGGCTAATCTCAAAGCTACACTCGACCGTGAACGCGTTCAACTTCAGGACAAAATTGGTCTCCGATTGGCCGTTCTCGAGCAAAAGGTTGCCTTTTCAGAGTAAATTATTAATTTTATTAGTTCAATTAGTATTTGTAAAAAGTTTAGATGGACGAAGAGACTATGCGATTTGAGCAGGAGCGCGAGAAACAACTCTCACAGCTTCGTGACAGGCAAACCGGCGAATTGGCGAAATTTCGTGTAGGTACATAATAAATTCAATAAGTGATTTTTCAATTTAATTGTATTGTATATCAAAATTTGTAAACTAAATTAATTTACTTCCAAACGTTTTTGCAATAAAAGAACATTAAAAATTCCAACAAAATTTGTATTTTCGTCTCAAGCGGTTTGTTGAAAAGATATAATTTGCTACAGTTTAAAAATCTGCAGTTTCACGAAAATAAAAATTCAGTGTACAACACAAAAAGTACAAACAAAAAGTGGGTAAATTGAGACAGAAAAATAATAAATTTAAATCGGTCAGAGTTATACTTTGTAACGACCTCCATACTGAGCGCGATTTTGAACGGCCGTCTAAAATTTCATAATTTTTTTCTATTTGTATTTTTTTGAAGTAGTTTCTGAGAAAACTGTAGGTTTCCTTAGTTAGAGTAACAGTAGTCTGATAAATAATGAATAGCCAGAAAATGCATACCATTTGACGCAGCGTTTCGCGCATGATGCGCAAAATTTCCTCCTTCGCGCGCCGCAGCGAAATTTCGTCGCGTGCCTCAAGTAGTAGATACAATTTTCGATCACCGTCCTTAGGCTCTTTGCCGTTGGGGTAGTGGGTGCCTTTCACTGAAATTCCCACATCCGCAAATTCCTGCACTTGTGCAATACTGTCCTAAAATATATTTAAATGCAGTAATATAATTAAAAACAAAAAATTACCCTCGAGCAGATTCGGTGGCGCAACATTTGCGGGAATGAGTTTATTTCGAGCTCTTCCTCGAAGTACTGTGCCTGTTGTTCCTCGTCATCGCCCAACATCATTCGAGATGGTAAATAATTTAATTTTTCGTTCAACTCCACGGCCTTTTGTTTGGCGATTGAAGCGGCCTAAAAATTCATGAATTTTGATGATGTTCAGTTTATAAACTAATATCAATTTCCTTTTTTGGAGAATCGTCCGGTTTCTTTTCTCCACTTTATGATCTAAAATAGCTTACCGAAATGAGAAGCGGTGATGCCTCCTGGCCCTTCATGATGGCCTCAGCAGTGAGCGAGGTAGCGTCACGCTCGATGGGCGCCTGGACGTTCAATTGCTTCGCGGCGGCGATTTTCTCGGCGGCCGCGCGCGCTGCCGCCACTTTATTTTCTGTAACTGCGGCCTCGGCGGCAGCCGCCTTGGCAGTCGCCGAATTTTGTCTTGCGGTCGAAAGAACTTTGCCCTTTACGACACGCTTGTTACTCTTCATAATTGCCGTCTAAAATATTGACATTTATTGATGTACATCAAACATTTAGAAACGTTGAAACATTAGCAAAGAATAAACACACATAAATGTTACAAATAAAGCCCATGTAAAATCAGCTACAGAAATTTTAATTTTACCCACCAATTGTGCGTCAATATCTTCGTCCGTGTCCTCGGTGGCGGTTTCCATTCCGTGCACTAATTTCGTCATTTTGCGGCGGTTTGCCTCGGCCTCATCCTCCTCTTCGTCGTATTTGAAGCCGGAGCCGTGAAAACCACCACCACCGCCTGTGTGTACCTAAATAACAATTGTGCGGTCAATTTAACAAAATAATTAGTAAGTATACATAAAATAGTTATTTAAAAAAATTACCTCAACCCCCTCAGCCTTCATACGCTCTTTGTAATCTTCCCATACTTTTTGGACTTCGGGTGGGGGAGTCGAGCCGGCCATTTCGAAAGCTCGAGACACTTCACCGGCCATTTTCTCTTGGCCTAAAATTAAATAGTTCCCACAAAAATATGAAAATATTTTCATAAAAATAAATCACGGACGAGAAATTAAAAAGACCTTCAGGTAGAATGAAAGTGTAGGCCCAGCCTTTGTTACCAGCACGACCGGTTCGACCGACACGGTGGACATAGTCCTCGTAGTGATTCGGACAATCAAAGTTCACAACCAATATCAGCTTTTTCACATCCAAACCCCGAGCGGCCACCGAGGTCGCCACCTATAAAAATGTAAATGTTAAAAATAGAATAAAAAATACTACCATAAAAATAAACTACCAACCAACAATTTCAGTCGGCCCATCTTAAAGTCGACTACGGTAGAGTCACGATCGAATTGATCAATGCCGCCATGCAGGGGGGCGCAATTATAGCCACTCTTCATCAGTTGGCCCACGAGATCGTCTGCTTTCTCTTGCTTGTCCACAAAAACAAGGCAATTGCCATACTCCCAATATTGACCGAGCAATTCGAGTAGCTTGAGGTATTTTTGATGCTCGGCGAGAATGAGCGCATGTTGCTCAATGTCTTTACACACAACGCTTTTGCCACCAACCTAAACTCATCCAATATCACAAATAAATTAACTTTTCATATGCAATAACAAACCACTAAAATAAATATATTTCTAAAAATAAATACTAACTTGAATTTCAATAGGTCGTTCCAATATTTTGCGTCCCAATGCCTCCATTTGTTTCGGCTAAAATTATAAGAAATTAAACAGCAAAAACCATAAACAATTAATACCATAGTTGCCGAAAACAAAACGGTTTGGCGATCAGGCCGAATATTATTGACTATTCGCATAACTTGGGGCTCAAAACCCATGTCGAACATCCGATCCGCCTCGTCCAACACCAAATACGTCACTCGCCTCAAATTTGTAACGCGACCTAAAACAGCTTCAATTTTTTTGAAAAAAAATCGTGAACATTCAATTCTATACAATACAAAATAAAAATATTGACCATTGACAATAAAATTCCAAAAATACTAACCGTTATTCGCCACAAGCATGTCGATCATGCGTCCCGGTGTACATACAATTATTTCGGCACCCTTTTTCAAGTCCGCAATTTGCCCGGAAATGCCCACACCACCGTAAACACAAACAACGTTAAGACCCAAGTGTTTGGCAAATTTGTTTGCTTCTTTCCACGTTTGCATGGCAAGCTCGCGAGTCGGCGACATAATTAGCGCTAAAAATATCAAAAGATATTAATTAGTAAAAATTATGAAGTAATCGTCAGTCAAAAAATGCTGGTTCTTTCTTTTTTCGACGTCAGCCAAAATTAGTTGGATTTCATTTAATTATTTTGTGGAAAAAGAAATACCTTCTCAAATTAGAATTAATAACAGAAAAACAACTGAAATTGACCAGGTAAACCGTTTTTTCTGGATGATTTCTAAATCTCTAGGTGTTTTCTAAAAGCAAATCCTAAAAAATTGTTTACATTTTTCCCAAAAATATACAAAATATAAAAAATTTATCAATCGTAAAATATAACCTATTGGCCCGTCCATCTCCTCAAGTGGAGGCTGATCCATGACGTGGCGGAACATGGGCAAAAGGAAAGCCAATGTTTTTCCACTTCCCGTTTTCGCAATTCCAATCACATCTCTGCCACTCATTATCGACGGAATCGCCTGTGCTTGAATAGGTGTGGGCTTCTGGTATTTGTGGCTAAATTTCGAGTCAAAAATGTATAGCTATAAAGTCAAAACGTTTAAAGACATTGTTTTAAACCTACGAATAAAAAAAACAAACATTTTCAAGCAGTTCAAAATGTTGATATTTACGCCACATTGCGCCCAATTGCGAATAGGTTTCGGACATCTGTTGCCACGAACTTTAATTTCGTCCAGCTCAACACGATATTCGTCAACCTCTTTCTTCGTCATTTTCGCCAATTCCGTCACCTCGATGTAAAAGTCCTTGCGGAACGGTCGGTAATAAACCTAAACACAACCAGACATTTAATAAAACAATCTTAAAAAACTAACAATTTATGATAATAATTCAAAAAAAAGAACCTTGGTGTGATCGGTCTGGGGAAGTTGTCGACCCTTGGCCATCAGGCTCGACGTGGCTTGTTCAATGTCAAAGTCGTCCACGATGCGCTCTCGGTCCTCTTCAGCCTCCACAATGTCGCCTTTTTTTGTGTTCTCTGTCGATGTTTTGTTGATGACGACCAGCTTCGTTTTCGTCTGCTAAAAACACCAATATATTCGTTAAATTTACAATTACATGAAAAATATATATAATTGCAAGAAAGTAAAACTTCTTTTGTCGTATTTGTTGTTTTGGCGATTTCGTTCATGTACGCATCCAATGGGTCAATTTCACCATCGTCGACATCCATTTTAGAGCTAAAATTAAAAATATTCAAAACGAAATTAAAAAAAAAAAAAGATGTAACGAAAAACTTAAAAAAACACAAAATGCCGCAAATTACTCAAACTAAAAAGAAGCAAATTATTCAACAAAATACGAACAAAAACAAAAAGAATTGGTGAAAAAGTATATCGTAAACTTCAAAATAAAGAACATGAAAAATTGAAATTTTGAAAAAAATAAGTTAGTGAAAAAGTTATATTTAAAATAAAAATTCCATTACTAAACAAAAAAACCCAAACTCATTCTGTGGTTCAACACCATTATTGGTGCCATTCTTGGTTGCCGATGTGTCGGCGACATTTATGCTATCTTGCTCGGAATTTGTAGAAGCAGCAGCACTCAGTTCGTCCTCATCCTCCTCGTCGTCCTCCTTATCTAAAGACCATTGATGAGAAGCTGTGGGTGTGTTGGCGGAGGAGGCGGTGGTCGAGGAGCCAGACGGTTCACCACCAACCTTTTTCCGTTCCCGCCTCCACTTTTCCACATTCTCACGCCGCTTTTGCATCACTTCGTCCAACTTTTCGTTAACCACATCCTACAAGAAAATTCAATGTTTTCATTTTTTAATGCAAAACAAAACATTTCAAAAATCTAATAAAAGAAAGTTTCGATATAATTTTTTCATCGTTTTTGATACATAAACGATAACAAAAAATAATGCAAATTTCGACAAAGTCCAACCTTTCTTTGACCACAAGAAAAAATTTTTTGTTCAAAATAAACCTCTTCGGAAATCTAACAAAAAAAACTTCACGTTTTTGTCTAAAAAATATTTCAATTTAAAACTAACTCGGTCTGCCATGGAGACGATCGCGTTGAAGTCTAAATCATTTTTAGAGCGTGAAGATGTGGACGGGCGATCGCGGTCCCGATGCGATGATCGCTCTCGTGGTGACCTGCTGCGATCGCGACGAGACGAGCGGTCACGATCCCTTTCACGCTCACGATTGCTACCACCATTACGATACTCACGATTTCGATCGCCACGATCACGGTCAAAATTAGAACGTGAAGACATCTTCGTCAAATTTTGTGTAAATAGCTGGAATTTAGAAAAACGTAATATTATTAAAAAAAGCGTCAGTAATTCAAATACAAATTGATGTTAAAAACAAAAAATAAAAACCCATACAATTCTTTTATATATTTATATAATCATAATAACAATAACAAACAACTGATCAAGCAATTCATTATTTCATTCCAAACATAAATTCTTAATCTGTCAAACATTTTTAAATTTTTGCGATACCAAAAATTACTCTCCGGCCCATTTTTTTAAATGTGGTTAATAATTATACAAATTCTTCGCACTTTAATCAAAACCCAAAATTTTTTTGCAGACGTTAATCTAAAAAAATCGCATAGCAGTCAAAAATACATATACAACTAAAAGTCAAATATAATTATAAGCAATAACGGTTTCGTCTTCGACAAATTGTAGCTCTAGCTTGACGGGTTGCTTGAGAAGATTTGACAGAAATTCCTCCACGAAACCAAACATCCAATAGATTCGCCGAACGTCCAAACGCTTAGAAAATTGCAAAAAACCCGTAATATATACCAAGTTCCCACGACGTTTGATGACGAACTAAATTTCTCAACATTTCGATTATTTAAAAATAGGCGAACTCCTTCTCATCGCGCTGCACAGGGGCCAAAAATAAGAAATAATTGCGCAAAAAATTTCCGTCCCCTTGCCAAAATTTCGATCAAACAATATTCTCAAAAAGAAACCTCATCCTATTTTCACTAAAAAATTGTTTGCATGCAAATGCTGAAAAAAATTTTTTAGACAAAACCGTTTCATAAATTTTACTGTGCTTAGAAGAGCACTGTAATACAAAAAATACAAAATTTAAAAGTAACCTCTGTACCATGGACAACCAAATTTTGAGGAAAGAATCCACGAACAAAACGTCGAATCACTTCTTCCTGCGCCACCGCAATCGGCTGCTGCTGACGAAATTCCTCGAGGTTCTGCGAATGCCAAGTCATCCACGACTTACTGACGCCAATGTGATGTGGTCTTCTAGCCATTTCGTAGGTGACCAAACGGCTCCTGTCTGTTGTGGACTAAATAAACCAATATCAACTTCATAAATGCTTTAAAAATTTCATATTTAAAAGTAAATAATAAAAAAATCTATAAAAATTATAGACTTACAAACTAAATCTATGGTCTAACATTAAACATAATTAATAAAATTAATGGTAAAAATGAAAAATGTGGTCCTCGGTTTTTTACTACTTTAACGGTAATTATTTGCCTTAGAAATGGTTTCGTTGGAATCTAGAGCTTGAAAGTAAGTGGAAACTTGCAAAATATCAATTTAATACTGGGTTTAGACGTGAAATTTATGCAAAATTAATACCATTTATTAAAATATAATTAATTTTCCAATTAGAATTTTTTTCTTCTATTTATTCTTCAAATTTCTTAGATACATTGCCATTTCAAGACAATCGTAATATCTTTGTTGTCTGCTTTGATATTTTTATACGTTATGCGGAAAATTTCGGACAAAATATAGATTTCGCAAAATTTATTCCAAAGTTTCGCTAAAAATGCAGTCGTTTCCAAAATTTGAGTTCATTCTTGTTCAAGCGTTCACAAGCGGGATGGTCGGTCGAAGCAATTCCTTGTCGTTGAAAGGGGTTAATTTTGTGTTAAGGTAAGTTTGGATAAAGCCTAGCTTACCCCCCCCCAGGAAATCCCAAAAAAGTTGGTTTTCGACCCCTCAAAGGTCAGAAAACCATAAAAAACCACAGGGGGGACCAAGGTACAATCTTCGATTTTTTCGAAAAATTTTTTCATGGCAAATCGCTTCAAAATCACTCAAACCCGTGTAAAACGCAATAAATACATCTTGGTAGGCTCCAAACGGTCTAGGAAGTCTCTAAATAATCGCTTCAGCACACGTCCTCGTTAGGCGGAGTAGGT
>SAUE01000188.1:17943-32424 GCA_009724625.1 Deladenus siricidicola
TTGAACTTTTCGAAATTAATTTGAACCAGCGGCGGCTTCCAATTTAATGATTTTTCATAAATTTTACATTTTTAGTTAATTTAAAAGAAATATTTGAAGCGGATAAATTTTCCCAATCAACAAATTCGACTATTTTAAAATAAAAAATTCAAAAAAAATTAACTTGGATTTGAAAAATTCAAATGAATTTCAAAATGGGAAAACACTGGTCAATCAATCAATTGTTTCGTAAATCGTAAATTTTGGGCCAAAAATACCGTAAGTATCGTAAATTGTAAATGTTGGAGTGTCCTTGGTTTACGTTTATTTATTAAAAAATTTCAATATTTTTTTACTTTGTTTTTTCTATTTTTTTATAATTTTATGGCGAAAAATTCCTCGCGCATTGCCATTTTGCCAAATGTCAAAAAAGCAAAAAAAATTTTTAAGAATTGTAAATTTTTTTTTGTAAAAGATTGGATCTCTTTTTCTTTGTTCTCTCTGCCATTTCATTTTCGTTTGTTATCTTTTTCTTTGTTGCTTTTGCTTTTGAGGAATTTGTAATAATAACATTTTCCTTTCAAACAATAAAAAAATTTTCCCTCAAAAAATAAAATTGCGGAAAAAAGTGATTTTTGATTTGAGTCACTTTTTCTTTCATTTCACTCACCGTCACATTCAGCCAACGTTATTCAATAGTTTATCGTATTTTCACCGTCACAGTCAACATTTACGATATTCTCGAAAGTCCAACATTTATCGTATTTTGTGCTGTTTTTTTATTTCAATTTCACAGAACGAAGTGAGTTCAACTTGAAATTATAGAGAATTCGATCCAGCGGCAACTTCAAATTCAATTATTTTTGATAAATTTTATATTTTTAGTTAATTATAAGAAATTATTGTACATAGAATTAGTGAAAAAAGTTTTCTAATAGATTAGAAAACTTTTTTCGCTAATTTGATTAATATACGAATTATTATAAAATGCAAAAGTTCAAGTTGAAGTTACTTTATTTTGAACTGTTTTCAAGTTAACTTCACTTGAATGTGAGAAGTTCAAATGAATTTCAAATAAATTTCAGTTGAATCATAATATCGTAAAAAAAGCAATTGAAGTATGCATGTAGTGTATTATTTTAGAATTTTACTTAATTATGTATGTATGTATGTATGTATGTATGTATGTATGTATGTATGTATGTATGTATGTATGTATGTATGTATGTACATATCGAGATTAATGGTAATTTAAATTACAAATTATAACAAAAAAAAATCAATCACAAATTACAATTACAATCATACAATTACACCAACCTACAACTACAACTACAACTACAACAACATTTCAAAAACAAAACATTTTAAAATTACAATTACAATCGCAATCACACAACTACGATCACAACTGAGTTTGGCAAGTGTGTGTTATTTAAAAGTTTTATTCGAATTTCGTCTCAGCACGATTTGCCTCTAATTGCTTTGCTCCCATTTTTCTTGCTTTTGCTTTCTGCTTTTCCTTCTTTTTTTCCATTTGCCCCCGCTGTAAGAAAGGAAAGTAAAGGAAGGGAAAGAAAAAGTTAAGCCAACTGTTTAACTTTGACATTTTAGTTATTTCATTTTGGCGTTTTACGTGCTTTCCTTTCTACGCCAATCCTTTTGCTTACTTACTTTCTTTCTTCTTGCTTTCTTCACGTCCCACTCAACAACAACAACAACNTTAAAAACAACAACAAATATTAATGACAACTACAACATTAAAAACAATAACAAAACACATTTTAACAACAACAACATTTCAAGAGCAACAACAAAACACATTTGAAAAGCAACAACAAACAGTAATGACAACTACAACATTTTAAAAACAACAACAAAACACATTTGAAAAGCAACAGACAACAAAATTGTTCGAAAAAAGGAGAAAGCGAAAGCAACAACTTATCCACAAAGTATATTGCTTTTGCCTATAAAGAAAGTGCTGTTCTTTCTCTCCCCCCATTCCGAAGACAACGAAATGAAATGAAATGTTTGCTTTGTCAGGAGGGAAGAATTTGCCATTTTTCATTTTTGATGTGTTTTTGTTGTTTGATTTTTTTTAATAGTTTTTTTTATGATTTTATCGCAATTTTTAATTATCCAATTTAATTTTATTTTATTTGCTTACATAATATTTAACATCATATTTATTTACATTAAATTTAACATTATATTTATTTTAATTTTTAATAATTTAGCTTTTTTCTGTAGGGGACAAAATCCGTGTTTTGTGAGTGCAAATTTGCACCGCAAATTGTTGCGAAAAGCTAGAAATGAACGCTCAAATGACTACTGTAGAGACGGTGACCGTAGTCAGGCCGCTTAAGGTAATTTTTTTGTCAATATTTATTTATTTTTATTCATTTATAAATTCCTGAAAGATTACAAAAAGTCAAACTTTGGTTTTTTAAATGAAACTTTTTCAAAGTAAATTTTTATTCAATTTTAACTTTTTAATTTAAAACTTACTGGAAATTGAGTCATTTCTGAATCCAAGTGAGCTGAATCTCGTAAGTCGATTTATTTTTTGCTCAAACGGAGTCAAAAAAGTGTCTCTGAATCAAAATTTGAAGAAGGCTGGATACGAATTCTTGCCTATCATCACACATCTTACAATATATGGTGAAAATGTGAAAATGTATCCAATTTGGGCGAGCCAAAGGCAAGTTGGATTCAAATTACAAAAAAAAAATGTATAATAGATCCAAGTTGAATATACATACATATTTATGAAAATAAACCGCATCCGGTATTTTGCGCGGATCTGCAGATCTATTTAATTCAAGTTACATCACTAGCTTGAATCAAAAATTGAACACTGATTCGAATTCAAAAAGTTTTTTAAATCCCAATACGTGTTCAAACTATGATTGAAAGATTTTTTGATTTTGACAATAATTACAGTCTCCAGCACTGTTAAAAAGTTATTCAAACATTCTTTTAATTGACAATTTATCTTGTACACATTTTGGCTTAATATGATATGATATGACAAGATATAAGATATGATATTTTATTATATTTTATCATAAAATATCATAGATATGTGTACATACATACATATTATGATTTGAGGTGATCTCATTGGTGTGTCTGATAGTATCGCTGATATTGTTGCTGTTGAGTTTGTGCACGACGTATTGGCTGAAGACGCACTCCTTCCACACCGGCCTTCTCGTCGAGTGTGTGGACGATGTTTTGGGCGCAAATCAGAACCCGGTGCCGTTCGGCCCCGCGCCCGGCCACTGCCAAAACCGTAGCAAACATTCGTGTAAGTCAACTTTTGTCGCCAAAATTACATATATTATCGTATCAAATATGTACAGTCGAAATTTTGAAATATTTTTTTACAATTTGCACGATTGTTGCAAATATAATTATATTTATAATTATTCAGTTTATACGATAATTGTGTTTGTGCTAATGCTCATCGCCACCATAGCCACAGTGTTGAGTATCGTATTCAACGCGATGGGTCTGAAGAGTGACGATTTACATCGAAAATTCATGTTCTACAAATCCGCCACCTACCTCACACTTCTTGCAGGTTTTACACTTTTTTGTTTTGTTTATTTTCTTGTATAAAATGAATTAAACATTTTTTACTGGGGGATGCTGGCGTCTCTGTCTACGTGCCAGGAGTGACAGGAAACTAATTTTTCATTTACGTAAAGGAAAATGTCGAAAACTGTATAGCTTTCGTAGTGTCTCCGGCCAAAAAGTAGTGTCCCCGGTCAAAACGGCAATAGTCGGCGCCCTAATTTTAGCTTTTTATATCGGATTTTGACAGTGTTTAAATAACAAGTGCAATTTATAATAGAGCAACAGTGCATTTATAGTAAATGAAAAACAATTATTTCAATAAAAATATGGCAAAAATAATATAAAGATTTGATGCGAAAAATAAGTAAAGTCCACGCAGATTTTCTCTTCTTTCTCACAAATGTAATAATATTGTAATTCTGGAGAGCTTCAAATATCGTTTGAATTCGGTTCGGTTCGGTCGAGTAGACTGAAGATTTTGATGCAAAGTTTGAAAAGTTTGAGCACAAAAAGGCAAGCAGAGTTTGATTTTTATTGGTTTTAATTGTGGTTTGTGTGATGTGTGTGTTTATTTGAATGCATGCTTTTCTATGACCTGCTTTCTCTTCTCGCTGCCAGATCGCCGCCGTTCAGTGAAGAGAGAAAGGGAAAGTGTATTTTGTGAAGTATAAAAATTTGAATTCCCACTTTTCCTGAGAAAAGGGGTTTGATTATTGCGGTAATTTTATATTAAATGTAAATATTTTGGAGAATTTACTCGAAAACGATAGTTCGTTTTCGGCAGCAAATGAAAAGAAAATTTATTTTTCAAAAATGGAAACGAAAACGTTTTGCCACCTCCCTGCTACGCGCAACGCCTCTAATGGTGCTGAACTACGGTGTGTGACAATGGTTTAGGTTCACTAACTCTGTTTCGGCCATAAGTGATGCATAAATATCGACCATAAGTGATACATAAAAACCATAATTGATGCATAAATACAGTCGAAACTTATGGGTAATTTGGCCCGACCTTGTGCAAAATTTGGCCTTGATACCATTTTTCAGACGCATGGCGACCGCTTTTGCAAATTTTTTTATTTTCTTAACCGTAGCAATTATTGCGAGAGAACCTACATAACTCATTGTCGCGGTTTGAAAAGCCGCCCATATTTTGCAAAAGCGGTCGCTATGCGTCTGAAAAACGGTATCACCGCCGGTAAGCTTAACTTATGGTCGGGTCAAATTACCCATCAGTTTTGGCGGGATCCAAGCATCGGTTCCCCTACTCATGGTGAAAAAAGTTGAATAAACTTAAATCGTTGTTACACACTGTACATATGTATACATATGTATAAACAATTACTTGGAAATTTTTATTAACGAAGTTTTAGTGGCACTGGAAATTTTCTCGCTGGTCGGTTTCCCCATCGTGTTCATGTGCATGATGGACGAGTTCGGCGTTCGGTACTGGGAGTTCGACTGGTCGTACGGCGTGGCGTTTGGCGCAATGATTTTCGCGCTGGGCGCGGTGCTTTTGCTGATTTGCGATAAGGAGCACGAGGAGGTCTACCACAAAGAGAAGACCATCTACAACCCGCCACCCGACTTTGCATGATCTCTACCACCACCGCCAACAACAACAACAACAACAAAAACAACTAGGGGTGTTAAAAATTTTCAAAATTTCCATCTATTTACAAATCGAATTTGGCCAAATTTCGCTTAATTCAAAAAATCATTTGCGTGTCACAAAAATGAAAAAAAAGATTGATTTATACACAAAAATTTGAAAAAAAAATTTAAAATTAAAAAAATTTTGATAAATATTTATTGAGAAAAATTGCTCATTTATGATTTTGGGTCTAAAATTATTTTCGATTTTCTATTTTTTGTTTTTGGAAATTCTGAAAATTTTGACCTACGATTTTTGAAATTGGAAATTTATTTTCGTATCGCCTCTGCTAGCTGCAAAAACTAATACCAATACGCCGAGGTGCTAAGCTAATTATGTATTGTATTACGATATTTTTACGATACCATACAAAGTGAACTTATTCCAACTTTTAGACAAAAATTGTTAGAAAAATTTGAACAAAATTACTTCAAATGTATCGAATTCTTTACAATGAAGCTACAGTAATAAAAGGTGAAATGGATTACGGTAGAGAAAGATGGAATAGATCACTTTTTTACATTTGTGCAAATCACACATACATATGTATTCGTGCAATAGTTAATAGTTTTAATTTTTCCAATTTTTTCAAATTTTTGAGAAGGATGTGGCCATGGTTACGGTATTTTTTACAATATTTTTTGTTTGCTGCGCATTTTTGCGCAAAATTAAAATCAATTTTTTTTCTCTCTCAAAATAATTTAAAATATTTTAATTTTGTTTTAGTCTTAAAAGTTTCATATGTATGTAAGTTTTGAGCGAACTTTTCAAAAATGAAAATATTTTAATTTAAATTTTCAAAAATCAATTAATTATTAAAATATCTGTATTTTTGTTTAGCCTTTTTGTGGAAGAAATTGTGCCTATTTTTGATGATTTTATTAATTCACTTTGCCAAATTTTATCTATTATATATTCAACTACGGTATGTATATTCTCTATTCTCTATTGTGAGTTTGACTTGAATGCGCAGATGAATTCGCATATATATCCGCAGATGAATGCGAAGATAAATCTGTAGATGAATCCACAGATAAATCTGCAGATAAATTTGCGGATGAATCCGCAAATGAATCCACAGATAAATCCTTAGATAAAACCGTAGATGAATCCGCAGATAAATCCACAAATTAATCAGCTGATAAATCTTCGCTCAGGTCATTATCGGCTCAAGTCAAATTTCAGAGGGGTGTTTTGGTGTTTTTTTCTTCTTTTTTATTGCATTTAAAAACATTTAGAATTTATTTACTCATAATTCATTTATTAATTGTGATATTATCGTATACATACTTTCGCATACGTATAAAAATATTAATTTCTTACGGTTACTTGCAAATCAATACAAATTTATTGCCCAATTCGAAGTGATTCAACTGAAATTAATTTGTCAAAAACTGGCGAAAATTCAAATTTGAATTTTCGAATTTGCGCCAAGAAGCTCAAACCAAATTACTTTTTTATTTTTTTTCATTGGATAGAACTTTACAAGACGCGTTGAATGGTATATTACAATATAGGAAAAAATAAATTCTTCACTTCAAAAAATCTGTTTGAATAAAAAAACTCGTAAAAATTGTGAATTTGGAAAATTCAAAAATTCAAATAACCGTATCTCGGAAACCAGTTGGCCAAATGCGCTCAAATTTATGGAGGATTGTATAGGCCTTTCGAAAAACTATAAAAAATCGGGTGTCGATTTATTTTCTAGCGCACACTTCTATGTAGTGCAAAATGAAGAAAATGCATTTTAAAAAGAATGAAAAGTAAAAATGAAAAAAAGAAGTAAAAATGAAAAATAAATATGAAAAACAAAAATAAAAAAATAAAAATGAAAAATAAATGAAAAATGGAAAATAAAAAGTAAAAAAATTTTGTTCTTTCGTTAAAAAATTTATGTGCAAAAAAGAAACACAAAAAATGCAAAAAGATGTGAAAAAAGTGAGAAAGTGCAAAAATGCTTGCATGCTTTCGTTTCTCTGCCGCTCGCTCAAACCCATCGCCGATCCACATTGGCGGCGGAATAACATATTATTTTTCCCTCATCTTTTCGAAATCATACTTCACAGGATCATTTCTGTAGTGTGTTTCTGCTCATGAGGCAACTCTTGGGCCACCCTTACACCCGCGATGATGAGTCGTGGCGTCGTCCTCTGAGCGTGAAGCTCGCCGTTTAGCCCCGATGGGGCTCGTTGGCGTTGAGGACCGTGAGTTCGACCTTTGGGTTGTGCTCGTGGGGACGTCGCTGGCTGAGCGGACCCAGGCTTCTTTTTTTTTCCATTTTTTTTATAATAATTCAAAAGAAGTGAATTTTTTTTGGTTTATACTGCATTTTTTCATGTAAAATTCATTGGTTCAAATGAAGTTCACTTGAAATTTTCGAATTAAGTCACCATTTCAAAAAAGTTGCATTTCAAAAAAATTGAAAAAAGTTTAAATTCAAAAAAGTTGATTTTGTCAGTCTATTTCATTTTTGGAAAAAAATTTTGGAAAAACACTGATACATATGTATATCAGAGTAACTTACTTTAGAAACTGAATATTTTTTAACATCACACGTTATTGTACATATTTCCATGTATATTTTCTTCCATTTTTAAATGTTTCAATAATATGTTTGTACAATAATATCAAAAAATATGTTTGATAAAATAATTCTTTTTGTTCAAAAAATATTTTTTCACAAAAAATTTAACTTAAAAGTTTTTAATTTTTAAAGTTTAAGCAATGTAATTTGAAAGAGGCTGACATCTTTCTACTTTCGTAACGTTTGTTGTTCGTTTCCAAAAATGGAAATTACGTATTTCACGCTCAAAAAAGTTCTTTTTCTTTTTTGCTTTCTATGGCGCGGGGTTATCATCATCATCACTTTCATCGTCGTCACTCATCACCGGCAATTACTTTTTTTGTCAAGTTTATTTTCGCACTTACCGTCACGCATGTATTTCACATTTACCGTCACACACGCTTGAATGCTTAGCATATATATACATATGTATGCTTTCCGCCTTTTTTGTTTTGTTACGTCTTGAGACGTTTACTACTACATACATATGTACATATGTATTTGACGAAAGCATCTTTGTTGTTGCTAGAAGACAATTTTGTAAGCGCATTTAAACTAAACCTTTTTAAAAATTTCTTCTTTTTCTTTGTCATCTCTCATCTCTCACCCCCGATTGACATTGAAGAAGCACGATAATAACAACAATGATGATAATGATAATAAAAATAATGATAATGATAATAACGATAATGATAATGATGATGATGGCAAGCGAGTAAGCGTAAATAAGTAATACAATACAATTTTTGGTAATTAATACATAGCACGCAACACACACATACACACATACACATACACACATATACACATACACATACTCACATACACACATACACACACATACACTTACACATACACACATATGCACACACATACATACACATACAACATTGTTAAAGTGTAGAAAGTTGGCGAAGTCTAACTTCATTACTTTCATGTCTTCTTCAAAAACATACGTCAAAAACTTACGTAAAAAACCATATGATGTTTGTTGTTTTTCGGCTGTTTTTCAAACCTAATTGTGCCATCTTTTTGTAGAAATTGTGCAAAATAAACTTTTATTTTCTTTTTGCGCTTTTTTGATTCCTGTTTTTAGAATTGTTATAAATTTAGAATTGCCAAAACGCTAGCCATATCATACATAAACACAAATACATATACAGTATCCCGCGTTCAGCTAATAATAACACAAAATCACATTTTCGGCAGCCGATTAAGGAAGAAAGCGAGGGTTTACTGTTAAATCTTCTTATTAAAATATCGCCAAAATTCCAAAAAAGGGGGAAGAATTTATTATAATTGCAAAAACTAACGATCGTTACACAAAGATGAGAAAGTAAATAAATATCTTCTGCTTTTCTTACTAGAAAATTGTATACCAAACGACGAAAAAAATTAAATTCGCTAATTTATGAAAAAAGCGGCCGGCTAATCCCATATACACATACCCTCTCAAATCTGTATTTATACTAACTACATATACNATATTGTAGGTAAATAATATATCTTAGTTAGTTTGCTGTGGCCACATACACACACGCACATATACACACAGATAGCTGTGAGATGTGTTATTTGGCTGCGGAACGTTGTACTGTTTAGCTGCGGGACATACTATTTACCGTACTGTTTTCCTGTGAAACGTACGAAATATTTGTTGCATTTTTGGGAATTTTAGTAGAAATACAATAGATTTTTTTCGTTATTAAACAATTCGAAATTATTACTTGCGCGGCGCGCATACCTATTTGATTAATGTACCGTCAAATGGTGCGCAAGAATGAGGCCATGCAAATCTACTGTCACATCTCGATAACGATCTGCGATCGCGAGTGCGGCAAATTTCACGCGCACTGCCACGCGTTGAAGCTAGCTGCTGCTGACAAGGCGAAGAAGAAATCCGCGGACGCAGCCGCAACACAGCAGCCGCCAGTGGGCGGCGGTGTGATGAAGTTCGCCAAGCACGACATTCACTGGAAAAACGGCGGCGGCGGCGACAAATCGCTGCGAAACAGGAAATGTATGTTTTTCACATATTATATTATTATCAGCATAATACATAGCACACAATTATGTCCGTGTAGCTCAACTGGTAGAACAGTCGCACGGTTTGTGTTGGTGGTGGGTTCGATTCATACCACGATCAATTTCTTCTTCCACATACATAAATAATTTTTTACAAACATATTTAACAAACTTCTAAAATTTTACTTTTTTTATTTTAATTAGAATTTATAAAGTCAATTTAGTCTTTTGAGATTGGTTTTATCTTTCGACATACTTAATTTGTGTCGGAAAAAGACCAGAATGACATTCATGCTTTGCTGCGTACAGCAGAATTATGTGCTCACCACAGCAAAACTGCCTGTACATTAGAGTCGCTGTGGTTATCTATACAGCAGCACTGATGTGTTTACCGACACAGCAGAATTGTTGTGTTTACTTGTACGAACTGTTGTGTTTACCCTACACAAAAACAGTTGTGTTTACCTGTTGCAGAAGATCTGCTGAGTTCACCCTACACGGCAGATCTGCTGAGTTTACCGTACACAGAAAAACTTGCGTTACCCCTAAATTTGTTGTGCTATCCTACACAGCAGAAGTGCTGCAATTACTTGCAATTTCAGTGATGCGGCGTACGACGCACGATCTGCTGAGTCTGCAGAAAAATCTGCCACCGTTCGCCTCGTACGCCTCGCAGCGAATGCCACCGCATAATGGAATCTCCTCGAAAAACAGCAACTCTTCGCCGCATCTGCTGCAGCACAAAAGCAGCGCCACACCGCCGACCAAACACAGCAGTAGTAACCACAGCACGGCTAACCACAGCACAAATTTGCGCAGCACGGACGCGCTCTCCACGGTGACGCTCGACGACATTATTGCGAGTGCGCGGCGAAAAATTAGCGAGTCGGACGACGCGACGGGCGGCGCCGACGTTCGCCTACCGTCGCCGATATTTCTGCGCTCGGAAAATGAATGTGCGCCACAGGCACGCCAAACTCTACAGGATTTGGTGAGCAAATTTATAAAAAAACTTTTTAGTTTTATTAATTTTTTTTTAATTTTTAAACTTTTTCACTACAAAAATATGTAAGAAATTCTGGAAAAAGTGTTTTTGATAATACAGGGTGCGGCAAAAAACGATCATCAAAAGTTTTTGTTGTTCTAACACGATGTTTGAAAGTTTTCCGTTATATTTTTATTAATTTGAATAGCCCATGTTTTTCTCTACCAGAACTCGATTTCATAATTTTTCATCTTCATTTAATATTTTATTTTCAAATGTAAAACGAACGTCCACAAGGAGCTCGAACGTGGCACGACAAAAATTTTTTTGACGCGTTTAACACTCTGTATCGTAGCACAAGTGTGCCACTTCGAAACCAACTAAATATGTTATAGCCACAACTGTTGTTTATTGTTATTAATTGTTAGTTTTTTGATTTATAAGAAAACAAAGTTTCTATTGCAAAAACTCGTGATGAT
Source organism: Deladenus siricidicola (assembly GCA_009724625.1). Classification (NCBI taxonomy): domain Eukaryota; kingdom Metazoa; phylum Nematoda; class Chromadorea; order Rhabditida; family Sphaerulariidae; genus Deladenus; species Deladenus siricidicola. The sequence continues at coordinate 29,214 of SAUE01000188.1, forward strand.
CGTTTTTCTGCCGCATCCTGAAATCTCTGCCCACACGTAAAAAAATTTGTATCCAAATTTAGGGCGTTATTTCTTTCTTTTCTTCACAACTTTTTTATTTCTCAATCAAATTAAAAATTTATTTAAAAAATTTTTCCAAAAAATTTTAATTTTAATTTTTTTCAACTTGATTTGATATTCTCCTCTAAGGTTTTTGTTTTTCTTATCTCGAACTTCTGCTACAGCAAAAGTTCCACATAAGTCGTTAACCGTGCCATCAGCTCGCACGAACATCAGTCGCCTTGAACGTTGGTTATGTAGCAGGGGTGCTAACATTTACGATTTACGACATTTACGTCTTTTTGGCCCAAAGTTTAAGATTTACGAATATTTTCGTAGCACCCCCGTTATGTAGTCATGTTCGGATATTTTTTTTTGTTTTTGACGGGCGAAGCGGATTTTTAAACGCTTTTTGTGGTCAGTTTTTGTTCTTCCTACGATAGCTTTTATACATACATATTACGGTTAGCGCTAAACAAAACCTGAGAGGATGGAAAATGAGAAAAAAAAGGAATTTCCTAAATTAATTAAAAAATTATGACGAAAAGAAATTTGGGCAGGCACCACCCGTAGACAAAACATTCTAAAAATGGTAAAATTTAGGCATAAATTTACATATTTATGTATGTATGTGTGTATAACGGAGAGCGTCATTTGGTCTTAGAGCTTTTTAAGAAATTTTTAAGACATTTTGGTCTTAAAAAATTCTTGAAAAAAAATTAAATTTAAGCAAACTTAAACTTAAATTTGGTTTTTTCCAATTTGTTTGGAAACGATTTAAAAATCCTTATATAAAATCCAATGACGCGGTATATATGTATGCATAATACAAGTATGCATAACTTCACATTCTAGCACAATTTCAATTCGCTGGACGATCGGCCGGACATTAAAAAATGTTTGCTCTACGACGACGAGGACGACGACAGTACCGCCTCGTGGCTCCACCGTAATCCGCCGACGTTTATGGGCGACGAGGACCAGGAGGATATGCAGGAGCTATTACGGTATCCTTGAATGCTTACATATCAGCTGTGGCAGGAAAATAAAATTTCATTTACGTAAGAGAAAATGGAAAGAACTTTCATTTTCCGCGTTTGGAAAACGGAAAATAGGAAAATTGAAAATGGAAACGGAGAATACAGATTTTTTTCAAATAAAATTTTTTAGTGTTTTTTCCAAATATAGAAAGTACAGATTTTTTATACCAAAATTTACAAAGTTTTTATGCAAAATTTTCCGGAAAATGGTCCATTTTCGTAAAATGGAAAATGGAAAATTTTAGGCCAAAAAAGCGGAAAATCGGAAAATCGAAACGGAAAATTTTGCCCTGTTACATATGTAGTTAGAAGAAAATACTTAGTTACATGCGTTAAGTTACACGCCAGGGGTGCTAACATTTACGATTTACGATTTACGTATTTACGGCTTTTTTGGCCCAAAATTTACGATTTATCAAAAATCGGCCAATTTTTCGGTAAATTTTCGAAATTTTTCAACATTTTCCAAGAAAATTTAAATTTTTTAAAACTCAATATTCGTTCGAATTGGCGCGAAAAATGTCGATATTAGTGGAAAAAAAGTTGACGAATTCAAAAACGGTCAGATGAAAATAAAAACAGAAAAAAAGCAAAATGAACAGAACTTTCTTGAAAAAAAATTAGGAAAAAATTTGAAAAAAATGCAAATTTTCAATCGAAATTTGAAAATTTACGATTTTCGATTTACGATTTACGACATTTACGGATTTTTTGGGCAAAAATTTACGATTTACGAAATTTCGAGGTCCTGAAAATTTACGATTTACGAAATTGAAAAATTATTTTCGTAGCACCCCTGGTACGCGCGATGGGTTAAAGTACTAAAAAATTTTCTTCACAACATTAAATTGAAATTTTTTAAATTAATTATGCATTCATATTGGCGCAAAAACGTCGATATTAGTGGAGAGGGAAGATTGACGAACTTTATATGATAAAACGGTCAGCGACAAAATAAAACCGAATTAATACAAAACTTTCTCGAAAAAATTAGGAAAAGCTCGAAAAATGCAAATTTTCAATCAAAAATCCTCTCGACGAGACGTTTCGAATGATCCCATCTTTGTTGCTGAAGTTTTACCCAAATTCTTACTGTTGGAAAAATCTAAACAAAACGTATATGTGCATACAGGGTGGCCCAAATTGGGAGCGGGATTTGTTTTTGCTATAACTTTTTTATTTTTCAACCAAATTTCATAATTCTTTTTTCGTTCGATTCCCAAGACTGGGAGAATTTGTTTGATAACAAATTTGCACAGAAATGTTCAAAAAAAAATTTTTTTTAACGCAAATATGGTTTATTTACATTCAATCAATACAATTTTACAGGCATTGTTAGAAAATTGGCTAGATTAGAAATACGAAACCAGTTTCCTTAATAAACGAAGACCATTCAGCTCCGATTTGGCTCACTCGTCACATATAGCGGCGATTGTTGGTTGAAGAAAGTGGACGCGCCTTACTTGAATCACACCTCATTGCTGCGGCGTTTGCTGCTCCAGCTTCTGCTTGGCCTGCTCAATGTACGGGTCGAGGTAGCCGAGATGGTAGGCGACACCGGCGACGATCGCGAGCAGAACGAAGAAGACGAGTAACGCGCCCATTTCAGTAGTGGAGTAGAGATTGGAGAAGAGCCGAATTAATCACAGTCGTAGAAGGAGCGGTAGCACACGAATAGCTCTGTAGTGATCGTTTAAAAATTTGTGCATTTTTTCTTCGGCCGAATCCTTTTCTCCGATGAGGCACATTTCCACATACACGGTCATGTGAATCATCAAAATTTCTGGTACTGTAGCGAAGAAAATCCGGGCTGGTATCGCGAAGAGCCACTCCATTCGCCTCGGATCAGCATATGGGCTGCTAGTTGTCGTAGCGCTGCATCAAAATCGGTGGAAAAAGCGTTGAAATCAATTTTGGAAATTGATGTTGTTTTATTGTCGTTGTTTTTTTCTGGTATGTTTTGTCAAGTTTGTTTTTTGTCAAATTTGGTATCAAACAAATTCTTCCAGTCTTTGGAATCGAACAAAAAAAGAATTATGAAATTGGGTTGAAAAATAAAAAAAGGGAGCAAATAAATTTTACCGCCAGAACTTTTATTTGATGTTTTCTTGTGTTTAGTGTTCTGAAAATGG
>SAUE01000188.1:32430-55026 GCA_009724625.1 Deladenus siricidicola
TAATTCCGTGAATACTGAAAGTTAATACATTTTTTGCTTACAGCTACAAAAACAAAAGAAGAATACCTGTCGCTATGTTCAACAATTTTTTTTTACGTGGAAACTAGCACTTTATAGTGGGTCAGATCTTACGAATTACGAACTTGGCATTCGTGACATTTGGTGTGCTTCCAAGAATTCGTCACATATTTGTGTTATTTGCTAAGAGTGTTCTACTTTGCGCCAAGAAAAATTTTTGTTAGTTTTGTTCAAAGATCTTAAAATTGGGAGGTATTATTAACTGGGACCCTTTATAATGTTTAATCTACTTTGCCAAGAAAAAGTTAGTTTTGTTCAAAACTATTTAAAATTGAGAGGTATTATTAACTGGGACCCTCAAAAAATTTGTTAGTTTTGTTCAAAAATCTATTAAAATTGGGAGGTATTATTAACTGGGACCCTTTATAATGTTTAATTATAATTGTGGGTTTGTAATGTTTTACGCTTTGTAAAGGTTTTCCGCGCCTCAAGATAACTTGAAGAAATATTTTTATGCTTTTTGGACCACCGCAATACAATTTTGAGGCTATATGGATTCTGGCGGTAAACTTTATTTATACCAAAAAAAGTTATAGCAAAAACAAACCCCGCCCCCAATTTGGGCCACCCTGTATATAAAATTTCAGAACGACAAAACCGCCCGAGGACCACTACAGTAACCCGACGTGGCGTGGCGCCGACCCTTTGACTCGCCACCGCCACAAACTCTCCGCCGGCAGCGCGTTCAGCGAGCATGATGACGCCTCTAGCGCAGGTAACACTTTTATTTCATTTCGTTTCATTTTTTAAATTCATTTTATGTATGTATTGTATGTATGGCTGTTCACGTTAGTGACGGACACGTACTTATGTTCAGTGCTTTGACCTGAATCCGTAAATGAATCCATATGAATCCGGATGCATCTCAGGCTCAAGTGGAATGCTGGCTTTGGTTTTACACGGAAATTTTTTTAAATTTTGTAGACATTTCGTTCCTCTGCAAATAAAAAAATAAAAATTAATAAATTTTGATTTATTTTGCGGATTGAAATTGAAGCATTGCTTATATGTAATAATGGAGGCGTTCTTTTGGAAAAGTTTTGAGTGAGCTGATCTTGATTGATCAGTCAGCCAGTTTCTAGCGGAGAAGAACGGATGGCAGCAAAACTTTGTTTAAGGCAGTTCAGCGGCTATATACACTGGCTGGATAATGAAAAGAGGGGGGGGGGGTGTAGCGGTTACAACCACATAGGGTCTTTTCTAAGGGATCTACTGGTTGAGGATTCAAATGTACATAAAATACAATAGCATCAAAAGTACCAATTACTATGTAGTAATAGCATTATCGCTAAAATGACAAAAGTTAGCGAAGAAAGGACATTGTATTTCCTTTCAGTTTTTCATGTTGGTTTGCATCAAGTTTTCGAACTTTAAAAATGATGATTCATTTTAATATATTTAACTTTTATTTAAATTTGTACGCAATTATTTGTTTTGAGATCTTTCGATGGCGGACATCACCGGCAGTCAGCTAAGTAATCTTTCATAAATAATATTTCATTACTCACTATTTACATACATATTTATTTATTAACGAAACAATTCAAAATAAATAAAACAAAACTTTTTGGCACATGAACAAAACGTTTTTGAGGTTTAAAAACAAATAAAATGATTAATTGAAAATGTGTGCAAATTCAGGCTTAAACTTCAACTTGGCGGTTTTGCAAGGTCGCAATTCCGGTAGTTCGAACGCCTCCGACAACGCGAAAGTCGAAAAATGTTTGTGAAAAGTTTAAATTGTATTTTTTGTTATGTAAATATATATATTTATAAAATTTTTGTTGAATTTTTAAACGATAACTCGACTAGTTGAGTCATGTTTTCGAAAATTAATCACCACGAAGTTCTGTCGTGGCATCAGGTTTCAGTGGGGGTGGAGCGGGACGGGGGGGGAGGAGCGGGCTAAGTCTCGGCGTTGTAATACAAGCGTGGGTCGCAAATAAGTTTAATTTGCGAAAAGCATAAACCGCAAATTGCAAATCTTTGCCCCAAAACCGCAAATCGCAAATTTTACAACCCCTCCTGCTGTGGTGCTATTTATATAAAGCAGGGTGTGGTGGAGTGAAAATTTCGCACTATACGCGTCCCATGGAAATATTCTTTTCATTCCGAATTCGGTAGTCCGCGGTTCAAAACGACCGGAATTTGGAATTTCGGAATTTTTAACACAATGAATGAGATGGTTTCGGCCGAGACCGTCTGCGCGTGACGAAGAGCGATTGAACCAGCTTCTCCACGAAAATGCACGCCAAAAAAAAAAAAATGAGATTAGAATTGGTGGAGAATTTTTTGAGTCGAGAACAAGAGATTTTTGTCGTTTAGTCATCGAAAAACTCGTAAAAAAGGAAAAAAACCGCACGGAATTGTGAGACAACCCAATACAAAACAATTTGCAAAACAAAGCAAGTCACAAAACAAAACAAACCAAAACAAGTCAATACAAAGTTACAAAACAAAGCAATTCAAGTCGATTGCGTAGAAAGTTCCCGGACTTTTTTTCTTAATTTAAATCAATTTTTCTCCATCTCCAGAAAAGGTACAAAATTTTTGAAAAAAGATTATGAAATTTCTTGAAAAGCTGTATATGTACGTACAAGTTACAAATCGAATAAAAAAGAATTTCATAAATTGAAAATTAAATTATTACAAAAACAAAACCGGAAACGAAGAAGAAAGAAATTGGAGCAGCATTCAAAAGCACGTGCGAAGCAACATTTTTGTTTGGCGAACATCATCGGTCGACCGGACGACACAAAAACCATGTTTCTACAGTTTGTCGGTTTGTTTGTACATATATTGTATTATTGTATTCGGAGTGAGTTTCCATGGCAATTTCTCCCTCCACACAATAAAGAAATATTCAAGTAGGTTCGTTATTGTTTTTGACGTAATTTATGTTCATAAATTATTCAATTTTGATATATTGTCGGCAAATTTTTGCTTAACAAAACAAAACAAAAAACTTTTTTCAAAATTTTTTTTATAATGTTTCAGAAAAAAACAAAATAAAAAAAAAATTTTTCTGCAAAAAACATTAAAAAAATTTGAGCAAATTTGCACATTTATTTGCAAATTTATGAGTCATTTTCGACGAAGTTCGAAGAAGCAAAAAACTTTGCAATTTTTTATCGCTGACTTTAAACTTTTTCCCATTTTTTCGTCAAAAAATTGATAAAAAAATAATAATTAATTAATTAATTTAATCGAATGTTTTGGAGTAATTTCTCGAGTAATGACGTCCTATTTTGAGGCAATTCAAAGAAATTTTTTGGTTTCTTTATTTATTTTCGCATTATTTAATCACTTTTTTCCCTCGGTATTGTGCGGTCAACGAACAGACGACTACATATGTATGTGTACATATGTATGTGTACATATGTATGTGTACATATGTATGTGTACATATGTATGTGTACATATGTATGTGCCTATAAAAACATCAAACAACAACTAAAACAACAATAACAACTTTAAGTGTACATAAACAACGTTTGAAATCAATTATTATAACGATCGATTTTGGACCACAAAAAGAACCTTAAAAAAAGTTATTTTTAAATGACAGTGTTAAGAGGAATACATCATTCTCACGCCCCATCCTCGTATTGTTGGCCGCTCTGGGTCTCGAACCAGGTAATTCAGTTGGGAAAGTCTGAACATAGCATTTGTTCAAATAATACTGTAGTGTGCGCTGTAGCCACATATATACATATGTATATCAAGGGTGAGAAAAATTTCGATTTTCGTGCTGTGTTTTTTCTTTTTTTTCGATTTTCGAAATATTTTTTCCAAAAATCGGCCATTTTTTCGAAAATTTTGAAGGAAATTTTTGTTCATTTCAACCTAACCCATAAGTGATTTTTTGAAAAAAATATAGTAAAATTAACTCAAAATGTAAATGTGGCATTTTATGAGAATGTAAGTCGAACTGAAAAAAAAATTTTAAAAGTTTTTTTTGAAAAATTTGTTCAAATTTTCGATTTTCGACAAATTTTTTCTTTCGAATTTAATTTTTGAAATTTTTGATTTTCGATTTTTAAAATCTCAAATTTATTTTCGGCTTACCACTGATGTATATATAATGCATACATATATGTAATACATACATATATGAAATGCCACTTTTTACCGTAAAATTTTTTTGATTTTTAAATGAAATGTTTTTATATGGGAAAATGAATATTTATAGACTTTGAGCCGAAATGGGAGTGAGCTGAAAACTTTGAAAAGCTTTTAGGAATGTTTCCGAAAACAATAAACGTTCTGGCAATATTTGGCAAAAATTCGTTCTTTTCGCTCGATTAAATTCGAATCGAAAACATAAAATTGCTTAAAATAGCTTTGAAGTCGTTCTTTGCTATTCAAAACGTTTTTGAGGATTTTTGTGTGAAGAAATGACGAACAAAATTTTGGCTAAGAAACGAACAAAGTTTTGGCTAACAAACGAACTAAGTTTTGGCTAAGAATCGAACAAAATTTTGGCTAAGAATCGAACAAAGTTTTGGGCAAAAAACGAACAAAGTTTTGGCTATATGTTGTTTTGTTGGAGATATATGTATGTTTTATAAAGCCAAGGTCAAATTTCGTTGTTGCTAAAAGTGCAATTACGCCAATTCCCGCCATATCAATTCACAATTCACAATTCACTGAAGCAGATGTTGTGATTGTAATTTGTAAGTGTGAAAATATGCACTTTTATTTATTTTTTGGTTTAACTTTGAACATAAAAAACCCACATTTTGAATTGAATTGTTATTTACTTTCGAGACTTGTGCACTACTGTATTTTTTTCTCTTTTTGTAACAAATTATTTTTTTCATGTTTAATGAATTTTGAGCCTTTCTACTTTGCAAAAAAATTGGCTATGAAATTTTGACTCATTTCGGCTCTTTTGACTCGCTCGAGTCAAAAAAGTCGTTTACCGAGCAGTTCTTTTATCCGCAAATGAATCCGAATTCATTCCAATCCGAATTTAAGCGGAATGCTGGCTTTGGTTTTTCATGGATGTTGGGAAATTTCTTTTTTTATTTGTAGTCATTCGGTTCCTCTGCAAATAAAAAAAGAAACTTCCAACATCCGTGGGAAAGCGAAGCCCCCATTCCACTTGAGCTAGGAATGAGTCCGGATTCATTTGGATTCATTTGCGGATTCAAGTCTGTTTGTGACTCGTTTGATTCGACTCTTTTGGACGAATCGCATTGAAATGTTTTCATAAAAAATTCATTTTCGAACATGAAGCACTTTATTTAGAAAAGTGAATTGGCAAAAAATGAAAAACTTCGACTTCAACTTGAAAAATGAAAAGCAAAGTTGGACATATGTACTACATACATATGTACTACAAATGATTATATGTATTCAGTTCGACCACAAAATAGCCTCGCTATTATAGACTATACATATTGTTGGCAAAAAGTTAATTATTTGTTTTGTATTAAATACTTTTGCACATTTTTATTACGGAATTTTTGGCGAAAAGCCCACAATCGTTCATTGCTGGGACTTTTTTCATTAATTTTTGGGTCATTTTTTACGTGCTGTTGCCGTTCATGACACAAATCTTGATTATATGTGCATATGTATTTATTGAAAAGCGTAACGCGAATTAAAGAATAATGTAAAATTACTGTATAGTGGCGCTTCAAGACCGATATTTTGTATACTGTCTATGTTGGAACAGTCTTTTATTGATCCTTTCATGTACTCCAGGCCAAACCCTTTCCTATGGTCACTCCTTATCCACTACTGATATCCATATTGAAACTATACTGACTCAATCTCACAGAGATATATAGTGGCCTTTATAATGGTATAGCTTTTTCTAACCTTGTGGCCTTCGAATTAAAGAAAAAAAAATCATCGCTGATCTTTTCTTTCTTGACGCACACATAATAGCGCATGCTACAACTGCGTCTTTGTTCCTCAACGGCAGAGAGAAGACTACTGTAGCTAGCTGGTGGAAGTCAGTAAGGGGTTTAGCTGGCTTTAGCTGGGGCAAGAAAGCGCAGAAAATACAGTTTGCATACACATATATATATACATATATTACATATACACGTATATTGTATATTACATATACTCTATATACAGTAAAAGTTCAAAAAACTTTTTTAATTCACAAACTATAAAATGAAAAAGTAACAAATTGTATTTTGAACGTTTTTTTGATTGATTTTTGAGTTATTTTTTTATTTTCTTTACAATTTCAAAAATTCCATTTTTCTCTTCTTTTTTTCCTTTCAAAAACGACAAAGTTTGAAGAAAACTCGTAAGATTGCCTAGCAATGAGCAAACCATACAAGCACACAAGTTTGTGGTTCTGTAGACTTTTGTTGTTTTTGCCTTCGAATTAAATGTAATTATTACTATTTTCATTTTTATTTTATTGTGTCAGCCGTGAAAAAGTCGCGCAAATAAAAAAAAAGCGATTTTTTGAAGGAACTATTTTAAAATACGCTTTACGAATTACCTGTGCCTTAAATTGCTAGTAAATTGCTAAATTGCTGCGTTCGCCGGTCGGCATTGCCGCCAAATTGGAAAGGAATAATTATTTTTTATCTATTTTTTACAGTAATTTATTCTCTACGATAGCACATGTTAGCATTATTTTGTCGCATTCATACGATATTTGCGTCGGGAGCCAGGAATACATAAATCCAAAAAATGGGAAATGGAAAATTGTGACCCCACATAATCAATATTTGAGATTTTTCAAAAATCGCAAAAAATATTTGAAAGGTTATAAAACTTTTTGTTCGAAATGAAAAAAGAGGCTTTATTAAAATTTGAAAAATGTTTTTCAATAACTTCTAAATCGGAAAAATATTTTAAAGAAAAACTTAAATATTTATGTTTCTTTTTAACAATCTATTAACAATGATTTTTGTGAATAAGAGCTGCTTTTTGGAAATATGTATGTATCAGGAGGGGTGTAACAATTTTCGATTTTCAGTCTTTTTTCCTTTCGATTTTCGATTTTCGAAATCGCGATGGCCTTTCGATTTTCGATTTTCGAAAAATCGGCCATTTTTTCGAAAATTTCGAAAATTTTCAAAATTTTCAAAATTTTGAAGAAATTTTTTTATTCAATTCAACCCGGCCCATAAGTAATTTTTTCAAAAAATTTTTCGAAATCGCGAGGGCCTTTCGATTTTCGATTTTCGTAATTTCAAATTTACTTTTGTTACACCCTGGTATGTATATATTGTAAATATTAATGTAAAAAATGCATTGATAATTTAAAAAGCTTTGTATTTCTTGATTCTTTTTTTGAATTTTTTACATCATGTGCTAACTTTTAAGACACGATTTCTGAGAGAATCGAGCAAATTTTGGTTCAAAAAGTCCACTAGGGATTTTGGTCACCATCTCCGATTTTTTTCATTTTATACACAAATGTTAGGCTAGTTGAGGGAAGCCGAATGCCGCAATCCCTGTAGGCCAATACGCATTTTCTACGTCCAAGCAAAGAACAATGTGCACGAATACTCGGTGTATTTCGACGTTGTCATGACTGATTCAATTATTGCCATTTTAAAGAACTTTTATAAATAAATTCTTAAATATAAATTCTTCAGCAAGCAAACATTAACAAATCGAAATGCTTTCTGACGTGGCACCGACAGTCTTACAGTTAGGTGCATTCTTTGTGAGCAGAGCGTTTTCAACAAGCACACACGAAAAATGCTTGTCGGACGTGTGGGTGCATTTGAAAACGCATTCGAAAATACTCACAAAATGTTTACAATGATAATTTTCCCTCTCATTATCAACTTTTAACTTTTCGCGCATTTTTGTCAACAAATTTCTTTCTTTCTCTCGTTTCTTTTCGAATTCGCGATGAAAACAAATCTTTTCTTCGTCATTTTTTTTCGAATTCGAGATAAAAGCAAATTTTTTTTTCTAAAGGACCGTTCTAAATATTTACATTTCCGTTTCTTGCTCTTTTGTTTTTGTGCTTCTCTCTTTTTTCTAATTTTTTGCTTCTTTTTTACTTCTTTCTTATGTTTTGATCGTCGCTTACTTTTGCTTTTTGGTTATCGTGCTTTTTCTCTTTTTATTGCTTTCTCATCTTTGCTTTTTATGTTTTTCTTTGTTCTTTTTGCTTCCTTTTTCTTTTTGTATTTTTCTTTTTGCAATTTCGACGTGTTCGTCACATTGTTTTGCTCGAGTTTCTTCGATTTTCTGCTTGGCTGTGTTCACCTTTTTGCGTTTCATTAAATTTTCTATGTTTTGAATATTTTTGATTGCATTTTTTATTTGTTCGCAATTTGAAATAAAATATTTCCGTAACATTCAAAAATAGCGTCGATTCATTTGAAATTTATTTCGAAAATCAATTTTTAATTTCACATTTTCCGAAAAAAAATTATGTCATGCTTTAACGCAAAAGAATGTTTTTCATTTTTTATTGTTGTTAGTTCAAATAATTCTTTAATTTTTAGAATTCTTACCATATACCATATGCCTTTCACAAATTGCATTGTCGAAATGTTTGATGCATTAAAAAGCGATGAAAGAATTTTTAATGCTTTTTCAAAGACTTCATTTTTTCTGTTTTTGTAACCTTTTTTGGTGTGTTTTGAACGTTCGAACGTTTTGCTGAGGTTGGCAAACCGGAAATTTGCAATTGGCGAACATTTCTAGTAAACATTTTATGTGTCCACGAGAATATCAAAATATCGAAATGTTTTGACGTGGAGTTACTTTTTGCATTTATGAATATATAAAAATCGAAAATGCTCAAAATTGTTTTAACAATTTTTGTTGCAATTTTAAAGATTGATTGAGCATTTTGGATAATGTGCAAATTCTTAATAATTTTTACAGAAAATTTTGTGTTGTTTTTGACTAATTTTTGTATTAAACTTTTTACAAAGCTTTGCCAAAACGAAAATGTTTTTACCCATGAGAGCTGAAATTTTGACTAAATTATTACAAAATAATTTTTAATTTTTTCATGGAATAAAAGAAATGTCGGCCACATTCTCGATAGTACGTGAAATTCTCGAGTTTTCTTGGCCACATTCTCGATAATATACATGAAATTCCCGAGTTTTCTTTCGAATTTTCAGCTAAATTCGCAATTTGTGCAAATTGCTCAAATTGAAGGCTAAAAATATTAAATGCAAATGTATTTGTTTATGCCAATTCGATTATTTTTTGCGTTTATTATGAATCAAGTAAAAGACTTTATTTTTGTTTTCAATTTTTACAAAGAAAATTTTATAAACGCATACTGTAGACAAATTCAAAAAATATTATTTTTAATAAAAATTTAATTTGAATTGTAGAAGCTGGGCGGAAATTACCCCCAGCTAATTTCCGCCCTCCTCCCGGCCACTACCCCCTCCCCCCCCAAAAAAAACAAACAAACAAACAAATTACAGTAGACAAATTGTAGATTGTTGGAGGGGTAGAGGTAAGGGGGATGCGGTTACGCGAAGTGACGCATCCGTTTAGTTTGTATGTAAGGGATAGTGCAAGTATATCGTCGGGAGTGGTGGGAGAGAGGGCGGCGCGTGAACGGTTAAAATACAAAAATTACAATAGACAAATCGTAGAATAAAAAATTTCTATTTATTCAATATTTTATTTGAATACTTGTATGCAATTGTAAATTTTTTCACTTTTTTTTAAATTTCAGAATTTCATTTTTTAATTAAAATTTGAAAATTTTCTAATTTTAATTTTTTTATTTACTCAAATTTTCTGATTGAATTGAAAAATAAATGAAATTTAATCTCATAAAACGAAAAAAATGTTCGCAAAAATGATTTTGTATATTTATTTATTTATTTTTCAAAATTTTTTGTTCAGTTTTATTAAAAAAATTTCAGGTTGACATTTTCAATTTTTCGTTTTGTCTGAAATTCTTTTATTTTTTTTTATTGTTTATTCTTAAAACAACAAAGTAAAAATTCGAAAAACGACGAGAAAGGGGGAGGTGATGATTGTCGGCTACTGTTATAATTTTCGGTTACCATAATTATTTCCGGTCATTTTAAGGATTTACGTGTACTGTAACGTTTTCCAACAACTGCAACAATTTTCGGCTATTGTAACAATTTGCAAATATTGTAACAATTTCTCGCTACTGTAACAATTCCTGGCTAATGCAAGATTTTTAGGCTACTGTAACAATTTCCGTTTAGTGTAAAGATTCTCCGTCACTGTAACTGATCTCGTTCGTTTTTTCATTCGTCAATTTAAAAAAAACAACAAATTTATTATTTTAAATTCGATTTTAAAAGTAAGTGTTAGACGAAAATCCAAAACCAACCAAAATGAACTTTATAGAAAAAGAGAAAACAATTCAATTCGAAAAATCTTTTCATTTTTTCTTTCTTTCCGCGAAATTTTTATTTTTCGAAATTTATTTATTTTATTTTTACTTTACTGAAAAAATTTTTTTCAATGTAATCATCAAAAAATTCCGAAATTGTGCAAATAAATAATCATAGACTATTTTTGAATTTTGAATAAAATTAATAATTTTTAAATTTTTGCGCTATTAATAAAATTCATCTGTTTTCTCTGCCGTTTCTTCTATTTTTTTCTTTTCTCTAACATTTTTTTTGTTTTTTTAAATTATTTTTTAATTTTTGTCTGTTATGAAAAATGTTTTTTTCGTTTTTTGCTTTTGTGTGGCCACACCTTTCCTTTCTGCCGTGCTTATCAAATTCGCCTTTCTTAGCAAACCTTCGCGAACTCTCGAAGACAATCAATCGATCACGAGAGAAATAGTCATACATACAAATCATACATACTACACAAACCGTACATACATACCATACATACATACACATCATACATACCATATACACGATAGTACATACATACTATGCATATCATACATATTATACATACGCAGTATATGATACCACACACATTATACACGATACATAGTAAATGATATAATATATACATAGCATGTGTATTTGTATACAGTGTACAGATGTATGTGATCAAATTATTTGTATTTCTAAATTACAAATAGTTGTTTTCTTTAATTTTGATATGCGAAATTCCTCAAAATTGTTTCTTCAATTCTCGACAATTCGGGTGCGATCGCATCGATTTCACTCACTTTTTAAAGAATTGAATATAATCCTTTTATTATTTAATTTTATTATCAATTCTAATTAAAATTCCTCAAATTTTCCGCCGATTCACCAATCATTTTTCATTAAGAAATTTTTTTTAAACTTAATAGGAAATTTTACTTTTTAATTTTTTTTGTTTAACGAATAAGTTTTGAGCTTATATTTTTTAATATACAAACAAAAATTTTATTTTAAAATTTTTATATTATAAATTTTTAAATTTTTTTATTAAACATATTTAAGCAAAAAAATTTTATTATAAAAATTTAAACAAAAAAATTTTATTAAAAAATATTTAAGCAAAAAATTTTTTTTATAAAAATTTAAACAAAAAAAATTTTATTAAAAAATTTAAACAAAAATTTTTTTATAAAAATTAAAGCAAACAAATTTTTTATTGGAATATTTTTTTGTGTTTTGGTGATTAATTTCGATTTTTTATTTAATTTTTGTAGACATTTTTATTCAACGGTTTGTTATTATATTTTTGGTGCGCTTTAAAAAATCTAATAACGAATAAAATAACAAAACTTCGCATCACTTCATCATACTCATTCACTTCAAGCTAGCGTTTGGCGAAATGAAAATATTTCACTGAAAATAAAAAAAACACCAAAAAAAATTTTTTTATGTGAAAAATTTCATCAACTTTAAAATGAAATTTTTTCATTTTTATAGACATTTTTTCACGTGAAAAAATTTCTTTCATTTCGCCAAACACCGCAGGTGATAAAGTCTGGTCTGAGGTTCGAATTTATAATTTTGCTGAATTTTTGTTTTAATTTTTTTTATTTAAATTTAAAATTTCAATTTAGCGCTCAGATATTCGAATGACACGCAAAGTCAGCGATCAAAGCGCGAATTCGCCTCTGTTCGTGAAGAAGCAATGCGACGAGCAATTCCTCCAAAACCGACAACAACAGCTGCTGACTAAGCAGCAGCAGCCACAGCAGGACGAGGACAGCCGCAGCCAACAGCAGCCGGACCGTCTCAGCACCAACCCCGAAATCGCAGATGACCCGCCCACAGAATACTCTGTGGTTTTTCTCGGTACGGCCAACAAACAAAAATTGGTGGGAGTTTTTGCTATCAATCAATAATCGTGAATGAGTCATCAATAATCATGAGAATCATCATTAGGTCTTTTCATTCATTTTATAATAATTTTTTCTCAAAAATTTTTAAATATTTTTTCCGTTCTCAGACACGGGCGGAAGTAAAAATTTCAATTTCGGAATTTTCAAAAATTGAATTTTTTCAAAATTTTTGTCCATGGGAAAGTTGGAAAATTTGACGTAAAAACAATAATTTATCGAACATTTCGTGGCTTAAATTTTTGGAATGATTTCCGAATATCCAGTCAAAATAGCAAAAAATTCCTAGGCTCAAGGTGGTCGGAATTCGGAATACCGCTCAAACCCTGGTGAGTACCAAGAGTGTAAAAATTTTCGGTTTCGATTTTCGGAACTTTTCCGTATTGAAAAATTTTATTTTTTTAAATAAAATTTTTGATTTTTGGCAAAGTTCTTTTTTTGGAATTGATACCGATTTTGATTATCGATTTTCCGAATTTCAAACTTATTTTCCCCTGCTGGTGTACCCACTTGCCTGCCTTTCACGCAGTTGTGTAGCGGAATATAAGAACTGTAGAGGATATCATCGTATTTAAAAAAAGGCTGCGTGGAAGAGCTGCGTCCGTATTATTATTCCGAGATTATTCTTTCAATTTACAGTCACTCACGCTATACTCTATAACTGTCGATATTATAATTAATTTTGAGAATTTTTGCAAACGTTCAGTTCGACAAATTGGTGGCTGTCGCCGAGCACTTTGAACGTCACATCCAATACAAAGACACTTACTACCTCCACTATACCGTCCACGGCGAACGGTGTGCCCTCGAACTCACTGATCCGGGCTTGGTAAGCTGATTTGCTGTTGTTGTTTCGCCTTACAAAGTTAGGCTTAGGCTGTTCTTTCATCTTAGCTTAGGCTTTGTCTGAGTTGGGCTACGCATTGGCTTAGGCTGCTCAGCCTTAGCTGTTCTTTCCCTAGAGCTTACGCCTAGCATGAGCTGTTCTTTTCGCCTTAGGCTTAGCCGAAGTTAAGTTTTGCTCGAGCTTTAGGACACATTTTGTTTTCGTATTTCCACTGCGTTTGTTTTACAGGAGCACACAGGCGCACGTGAAATGGCCGTGCGCAAAGCGGACGCGGTAATACTCTGCTATTCCGCCTACGATACGCCCTCATTCCACGGTCTCGCATCGCTTTCTGACGATTTTCAGTGTCGAAAGAAGGACTCTTATTTTGTGAGTTGTTCATAAAGTCAATTTTTTCTATACGTTTTTTGTCTGAAAAATTGTGTTTTGGGAGAGAAAATATTTCAAAATTTTTTAAAATAAAATTTTCGTTTTTTGCATATACATATGTATAATATGATGTGATCTACCATATATATGTCTGTACATATATTGTGTACAAGATGGTTAAAACAACAAAGACAAATACTCTTTAATGTAAATTTATTAAATAAAAAAATTTAAGAATTAATACAAAAATAGGNTATATATATATATATATATATGTACATGTAATGTATGTATCAGGGGTGTGGAAATTTTCGATTTTTGGTGTTTTTTCCTTTCGATTTTCGGAAAATCGGCCATTTTCCGAAAATTTCCGAAAGTTTTCAAAATTTTGAAGAAATTTTTTGTTCAATTTAAACTCATCCAAAAGTGATTTTTCAAAGAAATATAAGCAAAATTTCAATTTTTGCGCTCGCGGGCAGTGTTTCCAAAGTTAAAAAAATTTAACTTAAAAATTGATGAAAATGAAATTTAATTTTACTTATCAAAGTTAAAAACTTAATTTAACTTTTGAAAGTTAAAAGCAAAAGTGAAATTTTTACTTTAACTTTTGGCGAAAGTTAAATTTTTTTAACGAAAGTTAAATGGCATTTGTCCCACCACGATTGGCTTTCATATATTCAAACGAATTTCGGCTTCAACTTCTCTAATCTTGTTCACCAACACACGATGATTGAGCATAATGTAAATTATAAGAACATGAAATTTCGAGCAAATAAATGTGTACTCGTAGTTATCGACCATTCTGATTCCAAAAATGAAGTCAGATTCTTAACCACGAGTACACATTTATTTGCTCGAAATTTCATGTTCTTATAATTTACATTATGCTCGATCATCGTGTGTTGGGTGAACAAGATTAGAGAAGTTGAAGCCGAAATTCGTTTGAATATATGAAAGCCAATCGTGGTGGGACAAATGCCATTTAACTTTCGTTAAAAAATTTAACTTTCGCCAAAAGTTAAAGTAAAAATTTCACTTTTGCTTTTAACTTTCAAAAGTTAAATTAAGTTTTTAACTTTTGTTTTTAACTTTGGCAAGTGAAAGTTAAATTTTTAATTTTAACTTTTACCTTTAATTTTGGAAACACTGCTCGCGGGGCTGTCGCCGCGCTCGCAAGAATCATTATTTTGGCTTAATTTTTTGCAGTTTCTTTCCCTTTTTACCAATCTAGTCATTTAAAAAGTTTGATGATTGTATAAGAAATTAATTTTTTAGAAACGAATCATCACTATTCAAATAAGTCGTGAATAAAAATTTTTTCAATGATTTACAAACTGCAGAAAATAATTCATAATTCAAATCCAATGAATTTGTTGAATTCATTTGAATCATTTCGGAGTTTTCGGATTTATTTGACACTTGATTGAAGTCTTTCAAAGAATTATTTAAGTACAATTAACGAAAATAAATATATGTACTAAAAAAAAAAAAAATTTCTAAAAATTTATAAAATTTGTCATATAATTTTGAAAAAAGTTACAAATTATGGGGAGAAAATTTTTGTTAAAATTTTCGATTTTCGGCAAAAAGTTCTTTCGATTTTCAATTTTCGAAATCTCAAATTTATTTTCGACACACCACTGGTATGTATGTGTCAAAGTTTAACATACATACATAATGCGATTTCGAAATGGAATTTAGCCGCCGATTTCGTTGATTTGTGACGAGGACGAGAATGTGCTTTACGACAACAAATGCAACGACGAAGAGAACGACGAGAACACCGCGCGAAGTTCCACCAGCGAAGGCTACGTCTCGTCCGACGAGCAGACGACGCCGCGCTCGCCGACCGCGACCGACGGTGGCGCAAGTCCCACGGAACGCACCCACCGTAAGCATCCCTCAATGGAGAAGATTCGCTTAGCTAAGGAGGACCCGTGTCCAATCACCAGCGAACAGGTCAGCCAGTCTTACAGTATTTCACATGCATACGTATAGTCAAAAATCGTTTTATATAATAGCAAACAAATAATTTAAAGAAACACTGCTTTATGTAAAGTGAAATAACGTATACATACTACATATATGTACATATCTATACTGTATGTATGTATATACTGAAATGCATATATTTTCATTTTTAAAGTTTTTGAAAATTTAAAAATACATAAAAAATTAAATTATAAAATTTAATTGAATTTTATAATTTAATTTAACTTCAATAATTTAATTTCAAAAGTTATACATATTTATCAGAATTCGATTTTATTTAAATTTATTAATCCAAATTTAATTTTTGTTTTATTTTATTAAAAAATTTAAATATTCAGGGCGCCAGCATGGCGAATCTGTTCAGCGCGGATTGTGAATTCATTTCGACGGCACTGAAAGATTTTTGCGCGGCGGAATTTGTCGAAAATTTAATACTTCAAATTCGCGCCAAGCGGAAGCCGGCGCGCAGCGGCAACAGCATCAAGTCCACGCTGCTCAGTGGCCGCAAAAGCAGTCGGCACGAGCTGCGGCAGGCGATTTCACTGCGGCTGCGGCGCCGACGTTCGTCGGCGGTCGTCGAGTCGGCGGCGGCTGTGGATTCGTCGTCGACCACCTCGTCCACCACCACAGGCTTACACCATCACCACCTCCTCTCGCTGCACAGCTTCAATCCATTTTCGTCTTTGTCGTCATCATCAGCATCGACGACGACGGCGGCGGGTGACTCCACCGGCTTTCACATTTCGCCAATATTTAGACGAAGAAAAAGCAAAGTTTTGCCGGCTACGGTGGAGAAAGACGACGAAAAAGAGAATGTGGCCAAACACCACCACACAAACGGTAAAGTGAACAGCGACGAGAGAAGCAGAGAAACCGCTAATGTCGATGAAGACAAGACCGTTGTGGCCGAAGTGAAGCCGATGATGACGGTGCCAACGAGGAATGCGGAAGATTACTGTAGCTATGGTATGGCTGAAAAAGGAAATACAGTGCGACAAGCGCAAGAGGCATTAATGCCCGTGATCATGAAAGTCGACGGCGTCACAAAAATTCAACTCTATGGCGACGAAGAGGCGCCGCCGCGCATTTACCGTTCGCGTTCTGCGCACGCGTTGAGTGCACGCGAAAGCGGCGGTTGCGCGTTTGAAAGCGCGCAAGCTTCAAACACCGCTGCCGCTGCTACTGTAGCTCCTTTTTCTTCTGTTGCTGACGTATCTGCTTCTTCCAGAGGCAAGTGTTTCCACAAACAGCCGACACAACCGCCGAGACGCGCAAAATCGCCAAAAATTCGCACGCCAAGCCAAAGTCCAATGCGCGTCACACAGCGTGCCATAAGCCATCGTTTGGAAGAGCCGACGCGGACGCAGTCGTCGCGCAGTACGCCCTCGTCGCCGCAGTTGGCGCGCGACGGCACGCCGCGACCGACCGCGCTATGGAATGGAGCGGAACCGTGCTATCAGCGAAAGTTTCTGCCGCATCATCATTCCGCCTTCATACAAAGCGCTGGTACGCCGACAATTTTGATTAGCGACAGTAGCCACGACGATGAAGCGGAGAACGAAATACGGTATTCAATGCCGAAGCGTACGATATTGCCTTTGATCGAAAGCCGACGGCAAACTGGCGCAAATAACATTGCAATTGTGCCAATTGGCAGCGAAATTTTGACACCACGCAATTTTTCAGAGCCAATTTACGCAAATTTACCTCACGCCGATAGGCACATCTCAAATTTGCAACTACGATCGCAATCACAATCGCAATTTGCCACTCCACACTGTTCACCCCAGCTCTCACCGCGAGCGCACTCAGCAGCAACAACAGCAACGACAGCAGCAGTAACAGTAACATCAATAGCAACAACAGCGGAGATGGAGCACATTGCACGCCAAGAACAGCTACAGCAGCAACAACAACCACAAGAAAACGAGGAACAGCAAATCATCTTCATTGATGTTCAAACGCAGCAGCACTATGCGCACCCACAGCAAACACACCATCCACAGCAAACACATCTGAAAAGCAGCGCGAAAAATGGCTCAAATGTGTGCACAATCTCTTAAATTAATTATTTTTTCGCCAAATTTTTCGATAATTTTTGGAAGAAAAAATTAGAATTTTTTTGTGGTAATTTATACTTTTACATAGTTTTTCAATGACATTTACGATTCGAAAATTCTTTTCTACAATAATAATAAAATAATAATAAATGTTATACATACATACATACATACATATGTATGTACTTTTGTGATGGTTTCGGCAAGAAAGTTGACTATAAATAGTAATTGCTTTTGTCATTTTACGAACAAAAAAATTTTTAATCGACGAAAAATATTTAAATATTTAAGACGAAATCTCTGAAGAAATCAAACAATTTTTAGGGAAAAAATAAATTAAAAACTTTTTTTAATTTGTACTGTAGGGATACGGTATTATGTGTGCGTTGAGAAAGGAAAGACGATCGGAGATCCTCCTTCCACAAGGTTAGGAAAAACTACGCCGATAAAAAAATCTCTCTCTCTCTTTTTCTCTTTCTCTCATGAGATACGAGTAGCAAATACTGTAACATATACGTACATGAAAGACGGATTAATGAAAGACCATTGAGCCAACATACCCATAGCACAAAGGCGCCATTACCTTTAAAAAAATTAAATTATTTTTAAATTTTTCTTAAAGTTTTCTTCTTTTGATCAATAAAATAAAATAATATAAAAATAATTTTTCATTGTTGAAAGTAAAGTGTACGATTTTTCACAAACGAAAACCGAATGGTTTGAATCACCTATGGTTTGAATCATAGCTCGGCTCTAAATCGTGATTTGGTGCGCCACCCTAAAAATGACCATAAATGATCGTAGAATGGAAATAAGACCATTTTTGAACAGCTTTCAGAAAGCTTATTGATTTACAAAAAAATTTCACAAAATGGTGCAATAATATTTTTGTATGGGGTGGGGCAGTGTATCGAAAAAATCGCGCGCAAGGGCGAAATTTTTTGAAAATTAGCATTAAAATACGCATTTTCCGAACACCTGGGACACATTTGGCTCTCAATTTTTAATCTCAAAAATGCACTTTTCACTCCCCGAGCCAGCATTACTCTCCCTTGCGCCACCCCTCCCTTCCCACCGCGCTACCCCTTCGCCCCCACCGCTCTACCCCTGCGCCACCCTCCTCCCTCCCAAACGCGTAACCCCCCCCCCCCCCCCNTTGCGGGGGGTCCGCGGAGGGAGGGGGGTGGTTGCGGGTTAGTTTGAATTAAAAAATATAAATTTAATTTTTTAACTATATCGTAGTTACAAGAGAAATACAGTAATTTATTTGTGTTTTCTTAAATTTTCAATAATTTAAATTGTTTAATGAAAACTTTTATTTCGAATTTTTAATATTATATATAAATTTATGATTAGTTTAAAGCAGAATTTTACGGAAAGCACTAAATCTAAAAAAGCACTAAATCTGAAAAAATCGACAATCTTCAAATTTGCACACGCAATAAAATGAATACACAGTGGTTGTTAAGTAGAATTATGGTCAGCCAATGATATTAATGGCACACAGACCACACGATGCCGGGCACAAAGTCGAAATTCCTAGCTGAAAAATTCAATTGCTCATGAAAAAAACAAAAAAATATTCGATTGAAAACATGAATAATAATATTTTGGCTTGATGAATGAGCGAGAGAGCAACATAGTGACTAGAGAGTGCGAAAGAAAGCAAAAAAACGAGAAAGCAAGAAAAACGCAGAAAGAGGGAGCAAGAAAGACAGAAAAAAGAAAAAATGGAAAAGCAAGAGATAGTCACACACATTGAGAGAGAGTGAGAAATAGAAAGCGAGAGAGATATGGATAGAGAGAGATTGAGAGAGAAGGAAAGAGAGATAGATAGAGAGAGAAGTTTGTTTTTATAAAAGCACAGAGACAAACATACACCAGAGAGACACAGAGATCTGTAGCTGTAGCAGGACAGCGAAGTGTCGGCGCACACACTCGACCCGTACCCACCACCTGCGATCAAACAAAATGTTACAAAAGTTATTTATTACATATTAGGAGAAAATATTCTGTTATAAGAAATAAATTTGTCAAAAAATCAAACAAAAATTGAAAAAGCCTTACCAAATCCGCCCCCATAACCAGGAAATCCGCCAAATCCACCGTAACCTGGAAATCCGCCAAATCCACCAAAGCCACCACCAAATCCGCCGGGCACGCCAAGACCAGTGATGCCTAAAGCTCATAAATTTTGTGAAGTTAAAGCTTCTGATAGTCCTAAACTGTATAAAAGCAAAATAAAGTAATTAATTTATTGCAGCGGAATACAGTAATTGCTTGTATTCCGCAACTGTATTCCGCTGCAATAAATTAATTACTTTTATGGTAGCAGAATACCGTACTTATTTTTATAGTTGCAGAATATAGTAATGACTTTTAGAAATTACAGTAATTAATAGAATATAGTAATTACTTCTTCTTTTCTTTTTTAATTGTTCAAAAAAGTGCTAAAAATTGCAAATTATAACTGATTTGTGAATTTAAAGAAATGACAGTATTCATTCATAATAGTGATGTAGTGAGTGGCTTTGGATGGTGTGTATAGGTATGTACGTTTATTTATGTATGGGCGTTTCTCCCGGGAAAAGCCACGTTAGCTGATATGGTTTGATCAATCGGTCGGGATGAGAGCAAAGCAGCCGGTCGGTTAGCAGCTAAGGCGCTCTGGCTTAGCTGGCCCAACGAAGAGCAAAGGCTCTGGCTTCGCTGGCCCAACGAACAGCAAAGTTACCGTACTGGGTCAGACAAGAGACAAGATGTTGCCTTTGAATGAGAGAACTCGGATCGTAGGATCAGACGGGATTTGGATTCAGAATAATAAAGATATACTATGGATTGCATCGTGTTAGGAATTTTATATCTTAGGAATTAATCTTAGGACATCTTAGGAATTAAAATGGGATTAACAGTGGCATTTTTCCTACAGTAGGAAGGAGTATCGTAACCACAAAAACAATGCAAAAATGTTTTTAACTCACAGCACGTTTGTTGAAAGCAGGTTTCCTGCGGGTTGAAGCAGATGAATTTCGGAAAACCGCAATCTAAAAAATGAAAAAAAGCACAAATTTTCGGACGTTTAAAATTGTATAATAATTTTTTTGTCTTTTTTACAATTTTTTAAATAATTTTTCCAATTTTTTTTTTGATGTTTTCAGACGAATTTTTTTAGCAGTTTGAAATTTTATTAAATTATTTTTATTAAATTATTAAAATTAAAATTAAATTTTATTAAATTATTAAAATTAATTTTTTTTTGATGTTTTCAGACGAATTTTTTTAGCAGTTTGAAATTTTATTAAATTATTAATTATTAATATTTGTGTGAAACAATTTAATTTAAAGGTGGCTCGTGGGCGAAAATATTTTCGAAAATTTTTACACCCAAAAACGTTTTTGTTACAAAAATAAAAAAATAAAAACGTATACTTTTTATGAAAATTTTTACTCAAGCATAACCGGGCCAAGCCGGACCATTTCCTCAACGGGCTGGTTCAGGCCTTGTCCACACCTCAACATGTCAGGTCTGGCCGGCCCTACACCTCAACGGGTCAAGTCGGACCCTGTCCACGCCTCAACGAGCCAGATAGGGTTCCTTACCACACCTCAATGGGCTGGGTTGAGGTGAAGCAAATCTTGCCGGGCCCTGACACATCTGAGAGGGCCGGATCGGGCCGGGCCGGACATATGAGAAAAGTGGGCCCACGCTATACTGTACCCTCAATATAAATAAATATTTCAAAAATTTAAATAAATTGCGCTCACATCCGTTTGGAATGCCGCCGAAAGGACATTGGGCGGAGATTTCACTGTACAGAAACGAAATCAGAACGAAAACGAAAAAATAATCTAAATTTTTGAATAGCAAATAAAAGCGCAACATTCTCGGCTACAGTAACTTCAATGCCTTCGCTTCTTCGCTGTTGTTGTGTGCACACATGCTACAGTAGTGAACGCCGACGATTACGGTACAGTACGCATTGTAGAGCGAATATGGTAATAGCAGTTCGCATTTTCGTGGCACTTTTTTGTTTTCAAATATGAGCTGTGAACGACAAAAGTGCGTGAGTTATCTGCGTCCACAGCTTTCGAATGCGTGCATTTTTGTGAGGAAAAAGCTGCTCAAACAATGCGTTATTTTGATGCATTATTTCGAACTTATTCTAATGAATGATATTCTCATACGATGTGTATAATATGCTCAAATGATATTTTTAAATATTATTTTTGTATGATATTCTTATATGATATTTTTGTATGATATTCAAATGATATGTTCAAATGATATTTTCTATTCTCATATGATACACTCGTATGATATTTTCGTATGATATGCACAAATAATATTCTCAAATAATGTTCTCTATGATTTTCTCATATTATATGTTCAAATGATATTTTCGTAGGATATTTTTATATGATCTTTTCAAATGATATTTTTGTACGACATTCTTATGATATTCTCTTATGATGTTCTCATGCAATGTGCTGAAATGCTATTGTTGAGACAAATGAATTCAACAAAAATTACGTCGATTTTTTAAATTTTCGAGAAATTTCCCATTTTTTATGTTTTGTTTTCATTATAAAATTCAAAGTTGACACATAATACATACATACATATCTATGTGGCATTGATTGATTATGTGTATGGCATGTAATTAAGCACTATAATTGAGGAATTGAGTTATGTACATATATGTAATACTAGAAATTTAAATTTTTATATCGTAAACATTTTTATCTTCTGGTTACAATACAGTAATTGTTGTCAGCGATTAGTGAAATAAGCATACGATACGATATGTGCGGCACAATTGTGAATAATGAGACGTGCTTTATTGACCGTATTTGATACAGTAATCCACTAGTTCTTCGACCACTCCACTTTCGTCTTCTCCTCTTTCTGAAAGAAAATAGGATACATATATGTATTCAGATATATGTATGTACATACATTTGTATAATATTTTATATTGTATGTATGTATGTATGTATGTATGTATGTATGTATGTATGTATGTATGTATGTATGTATGTATGTATGT
>SAUE01000188.1:80758-91660 GCA_009724625.1 Deladenus siricidicola
CGGAGCATAAAAAACTGCCAAAACCGCTCTAGACATACGCCGCGTGTATTTAGAAGGTGTCTTAGGCGTATCTAACGCACAAAAATGGTTTCCAAAGTTCAAAAATCAAGCCTCGAGTGGTTTCGGCAATTTTTTTATGCTCCATGAAGGGAAGCAGTTGTCGAAAATGCTAATTTTTGCCTCCTGGATATTTCATTTATAAGCTTGAAAAATAATAAAAAATTAAATTATTCAAAAAAACTAAAAAAAAAGAATTTGTAGAGCAGAAAACGCGCTATCGAATGCATATACACTTTGCCAAACAACAAACATATCATTTAAATAAAGCTCTTTGAAAAAACCGAACGAACTTATTCCTCAACCCAATAAATTGGAGGTAAAAATAGAAATGTTTGGATCTTGCCCCCTACCCATTCGCAAAAATTTTCTGAAAAATTTATTGTTGCCTCCCTCCACTGCGAAATCCTAGATATACCATTGCGGAGAGCTAGGACATTTTCAAAACTTTACCTTTTTAAATCTTCGTTGGACAATTGGAAAAATTTTTTGGATTGATTCAATATGTCCCCCCTTGCTCACATATGAAAGACTAAACAAAACAGAAAGTCATAATATAAAAAAACATTGGACAAAATAAAAAAATCAATTTTTAAATGATACAGCAAAAAAATGAAAAATAACTCACTGATTGTGGCCCTCGCCCATGTAGGAAGTGATGGGCAAATAGTCCATGACGGCGATCCGAACGTATTCGGTGGCTCGATCCATTATGCGCACAATCGCGTTCAAGTCGTACTCCCGGCCCTTGGGGTTGAAGTCGGGCGGGGCGCTCTGAAATGAACATTATTTTCGAGTCTCGAAGAGACGAATTTAGATTTTTATTGTGACACAAACACAGGGGAACAAATTAGTTTTTTGAGGTCTTTCTTTTTGTTGATTAGTGAATTGCGCCAAACGTTTCGCATTTTGGAGATCGAAAGAGCGTATTTTTTATTGAAATGCGTGTAAAGCAATACTTTTTTATTATTAAAAAGGCGTAACTAGAAAAAAAAGGGGGAAATGCACGATCAAGAATATTTTTCGTTTTTTCGGCCAAATTAATTTTTTTATTACTTGGAAAAAGGGAAAATTTTTATTTTATTTTTTTCATTGGGAAAGGGAATGAATGGCCCGACCCGCCCCTCCACCCTGGCTACGCCCCTGCTTGATGTAAATAATACGAGACAAAGAGAAACCACCCACCGACAGGAAAGTACGCGCGCTTATGCCGTTATAGGTAATTTCGAGCGGTCGCCGGAAGTTGAAGTTGGTCCTGAGGTTGATGGGCCATCGCATGGGGATTTTCGCGTCCTTTTCGCCCAAACGCCAATAAATGGTGAAGATTTTGCCGATGTCGGACGCGATGCACGTGCAATTGCGGATGACGACGCCCAGCTCTTTCACCTTAAAAATGTACGAAACACAAATTATTCCTGCAAATTTTTTCTGCAATCCAATAAAAAAAAGACGGAAATCCAAGAATTCCACAACCCCCAAAATTGCAACTGTTTCGTCCAAAAAATATTACACGAAAGAAAAAATGCTTGGAGAAAAGTCACTTCAATATAAAATAAAAATAAATTTTCTAAATCAAAAAAAAATTGAAAGACCTTTGTTGGCCCGTTCCACTCGAGACAAGAAAACTTAAATAAATTTTGAAAAGAGAAGAAGAAAAAAAGCTCACCTCCGTCAACGACTTCCAGTCCATGTTCGCGGAGCCGATGTAGACGTGCTTCTGGTCGATGACCCACATTTTTGTGTGAAGAATACCCGAGCCGAATAGTCTCGTGAAATTCACGTTTCGGACCTCTGCTAGACCTGAAAAAATAATGCAAAAAATAAAAAATTCCATTAAAAACGCAAATATTCTCCACATAAATGCAACAAAATTGAAGATTTTTTAACGTGCTCTGACGGCAGTGGCAAGCACCCACCCCTGCTATACCAAAGGTTTAATTTTTTTTTCAAATGTTTTAAGATTTTTTTAGAGACAAAGTAAGAAGATAAGAAAGATGAAATACGACAAAACCAACAACCAATCCAAAATAACCTAACAAATTTGGAAAAAATTTGTTCTTGAAAAACCCAAAACATTAGAGAGAGAGACCTCATAAAAATTTTGTCGGTTTTTCTGAAAATTTTCAATTTTTAGAGGATTTTTTAGTGCCAAAAGAAAAAGCACGTCTCGTCGAAAGAGTTTCAACCCACGCCCCATAATATGTATTTATAAGCACTCTGTATAGTCGGGTAATAAATTCAAAAAAAATCAAGCTTTTCGACCTAGTTGCTGAAGATATTCGGCATCCGATGAGGTGTTGAATCCGTCGCCGTTTTGAGCAATCCTCACCTAAAAAATCCATATAAATAATCTCAGCAACAATAAAAAATATACACAACCACACTGATAGCCAAAATAATTTTTCGTTGGAGGGGAGGATGGGGGCAAACAAAATTTTTAATTATTATAGGATATTCGGTTTCGCGGAAGAGCAAAAGAAAGTCCAGGGGGACTCCAGGGCTTTCCTCGGACTCGGCTAGCAAAGTTCATATGCCAAAGGAGAGGAGCAGGGGGCTGGATTGATTACGTACGGTGGCGTTGCAAGGAGGGGAGGGGGGCTGGGCGGCTACGCACACAACAACAACAGAAAATGTCTTACCGACACGCCTCGCTTCGCCGCTTCCATTATTTTGTAGAAAGTCTGATTTCCCTAAAACAACAAAAAATATATAAAATACAAATAAAAAATATGGAAACCATGGTGGTAAAAAATTTTTAGCAAAATTTCTTTTTAAATTTAGCTAACTTTAAATTTCTTTTGAGGTGTAAAAACCTTTATTTTTCCGTGCAAAAATTGGAATTTCAAGCAGATTGCACCGGAGCTTTTAAGATATCCCCACATAAAACATTTCTCATCACTATTTCCATAATTTACGTAATGCTTGCAACAAGAAAGAGGGGGGGGGTCGGCAAAAAATAACATTTTCAAAAAGTCCAAAGCTTTGTGAAATCTTTTTTAAACTTCCAATTTTTAATGCATTTTAGTTAGCTTTTTATAAATGTTTTAGCATTATAAATTCTTGAATTATTGCTTAAGCCAAAAAATAGAAACAAAAACAAATTTTCAATTAATAATTTAAAGCTGCCCAAGATTTTTTATTATTAAGCAAAAAATATTTTTAATTAATTTATTTCAAACCCATTCTAAATGTATAGTAAAAATTTGAATTAAACTACATAGATTTAAACATGCCACGCCATCTATGTATAATTTTTTTTCTTACTTCATAAGCCAATTTATTTTTAAACTTAATCTCCAAAGTCTAGACTGTTTTTTTAATTATATTATAGAAATTTTTTTAAATTAATTTATTTTTAATTACCTACTACATGGGAATTAAATAAGAATTCAAGTTGATTCGAAATAAATAGATTCAAACCTGCCACGCCGTCTCGTACGTCGACGCGTCCTTCAGATTCCAGTAGACGGCGGTGATGTCGAGCGACTTCTCCGCGCTCGCCAACAACTCCATCCACGCGTCGAAGGTGGAGGTGTGCGTGAAGTTGGTGCGGGCGTCGAAGGTCATTCCGGTGGGGATCGACTCCACAATTTCAAATCTGAAAAAAATAAATTGTCAAAATTCCGAGAGGATGACCAAGAAAGAGTCTGGACACAGTTCTTTCGCAATTAATTGTTGTTTTAGTTATTTCAATGTAAAATAATTGAAATTTTAGAGATTGCCTCCTTGAAAAAATTGTAGATAGAATCCCGGCCCCCTGCTCCCATAAAAATTCCTGACACCAAATAAAAGATGAGAATAATTCCACACAAAACCAAAATCGAATCAAACGGAATTCAAACCTGCACTCGTCCGTGCAAATGCCGGTCTTCTCGTACTTTCTCGAGTTCTCGGACGCGTCCTCGTTGAAGAGCGGAATGAAGAAGGTCATCAGCAGCAAGAAGGCGAGAATCGTAATCGGCAGACAGGCGGGCTTGATGATCGAGTGCTTACAGCAGTCGTCGTCGTCCTCGCCGTCCTTGTCGAGCGTGTTGTGCATGCGCGTGTCGAAGAGATCCATCTCGAAGTTGGTCATGTCCGCGCGGCCATCGCGAGTCTAAAAAATATGTATGCATTAAGCCTCCATTTTCCATTCATACCTCCAAGCTAGCATTCTTCCTTCATACCTTCCCCCATAGGAATGAATAAATAGTTGTTATACTATGTAATGACGTGAGATCTGGGATTTCGAAATGATGGGGGATTGCTTTTATAATTAATTAAATTTTGCAAATTGGGAGGGAGCAAACCCAATAATGCCTTCATCCTCCCTGAATCTGACACTCTCTCCATGCATGTCTTCTCTTGGAGCTAAATACAAAAAAAGCATAACACCCATTACATTGACACCAAACATCCTTTTTTTCAAAACAAATCTTTTTGCTTTTTTGGGGGCAACACACCCATGGATACCATTACACATTTAGCTGATTACATATATGTAGAATTTGTTTTTTACAATTCCTCAAATAAAACCGGCAAAAATATTTTTAACCAATAATTAATTTTTTTTATTTCAGAATTTCTGGGAAATAAAATCAGAATTTAGCATAGAAAACCTTCTAATAATTAGCTAAATCTAGTTAAAAAACTTTCCAAACATAAGGATATGATTACATTAAAAAATAATGTAATCGCGTCCCTATGTTTGGCGAATACTATTTCTTGTGACTAGTGCGAAAGAGTTGAACAACATAATTCATTTACCTTTTCCGAATGAACAGGCACCACCATCAATCAGAGTCGGTGAAATTATTTGTATATTTTATACCCAAATTTCTAATTTGCCAAATCGAATCGGACGTTTTTTGGTCTCGTTCTTTGAAAATAATAAAATGTTCATTGGCGTTTTGCCGTATTCAAATTTGGTTTATTTTATTTTCAAAAAAGCTCACATTAAATTCCTGACGTCTAGAGAGTTTTGAAATGTTTAAAAAACAGCTATGTGCAATAAAAGCGGGGAAAACAATTACCAGAATTTCGGTTTTTCCTTTTTCTTCTTCTAAATATTTATTCATTTTTACCATAATAACAAACCATCGTTCAAATTCCGACAAAAACATTTAAGAAACAATTTAACGAATATTTTTAATACTTGTGAGAGAAAAAATAAACGAAAACATTAAAAAATAAATAAAAATGCATAAGCCGTCAGTCACATTGCAAAAAACACTAAAAACAGCGAAAAAAGGAAGTAAAAAATAAAGTCACATGAAGAAATTATATTCAGTGCTGGGCTCCACCGGTGACGGCAGGCCTAAGATCTTCGTATAGTGAAAGAAATGGCGATTTAGGATCAATTCCAAAGTGGTGAGAGACTGGTATCCTTTTTTTTGGGGGGGGGGGGAGTAAATCCAAAATGTGAATTTATCTCGTTCATGCTTTAAAGCCGTTCCCAGTGAGCTCATTCTTTTGGCACTAAACTAACAAATCCCCGAAAAAATCGCTCCATGTATGAGGATGGAGCTAGCCCCCACCCCCTCCGCTCCCCGTCGTCATTGGACTTCGAGGCTTCAGAGGCAGTTCCTCAAGCTTTCTTTGTGTTTTCTTTCCAAAACAAAAAAACCGGCAATACATTCAACCTTTGAAGAAATGTAACTAAATTGTGCAGATCCAAACAACATCTAAACCACTCATCGACCCTTTTTAATCATTGCAAAAAAATCTTCCCGAGACAAATGTCTATTCCCTTCGTAGAGAGATAAGTACCATAGGGAGATAACATTCGTAGGGAGATAAGTACCGCACACTCAAATCAAAAATATTCAAACAAAAAAATTCGTACCTCTCCAATCGGAATCATTTTTCTACGTGTCTAGCGGCGAATAATAATACAATTTCTAATAATAAATATAATGGAACGTCGGCGCTGAAAAAGAGTATGCAAAAATTCACGAATGACGTCATAGAAAAATTTACAAAATATTCCCAGAAATTATTTGCATAAATTTTTTATATATTTCCAAGCAAAAAATCTTAAAACATTCAAAACATCTCAAACTTAATTTGCTCAACAAAGCGAAAAAAATGATGTGATAAAATATCCTACAATTTGTGAACAAATTCTCGAAAGCCTTGTCTGTTCTAAATAATGTTTATTAAGAAAAAATTACATGCTAAAACATATGAGAGAAATTAATTCCAAAAACTGAACGGATTTTCGAAATTCAATTCCGCGAATAATGGACAAAAAATTGCATATGTTAAGCGAGAAAAATAAGTGCATACCTACCCGCAGCCAGCGAGTAAGTAGCGTGTGTATTTGTTCAAAAAAGGGAGAGAATCCATTTCACTTTCAATTCGACCGTCTATCTATCATTCAACAAGTGTCCTATCCGTTCTTCATTTTTATTTATTTTGGATTTTGGATGACGATACTGCTCTTGCCAGCCACAACCCGCACTCACCCCTCTTCTTTATCACCCATACCCCCGTTCCACCCATATCTCTTGTGCTAAGGGCAATTAATAAATTAGGTTCCACGCGCTATACTCATTCAGCATTCTTCATCACATCCATTTCCACAACACCGAAAAACGTTTGCCTACTTTTCTGTTTTCATATTTGCGCCGCGCAAAAAAAAGATAAAGAATTTTTTCCGCCTTCTGCGTGCTCTCTTACCACTCATTATCGAATTATTTCAAAAGCAAAAAAACCGAAGACATAAATTTTGAAAATTAGCATGAACGCGCAAATTTCAAATTCTTAGGGCTATTTTCCATTCTTTCCTTCACAAGGCAGAAAATAAATAAATAAATAATAGCCAGCGTACACCAACCAACCACGTCGTAGACAAAAAAGTGGAAGACAAAGACGAAGAAAAGTAGCCCCGGCTCATGGCAAAAGTCGTCACTGCCCCCCTCTCCGTGCCTACTCTCCAAAGACACACACACACACACACATACATACAGAGACACTCACGCGCATAGCCTTATGCATTTGCTTATTCGTTTTATTGTAGTTTTTCGCTAAGTATACTAGCGCTCGTACCTTCTCGTGGACTATATAAGTAGACCGCGTGTGCGTAAATTCACTTTTGCCCACCAGCATTAGCGGGGGGCTTAGAGTTGACTTTTTCGACCACATTTCACTGGTTGCTTTCTTTTCTCGCAAACGAGTAAACTCGAACGTGAGTAAGAGAACAGTTACGAAGAGGGAGAGTCGGAGAGAGAATCGTAAAGTGAAAGATAGAGACAATAGCGAGAGTCGGGGGGAAAATAGAGGGGGAGAAAGAGAGATCGGAAGAAAGGGTGAGAGAGTAGGAGGGCAGAGAAGATTACCGAACTAAATTAAATAATATATTCACAAAAAAAGTTATTGAAAGAAAGAGTGGATTAAAAAAATAATAATTAAAAATTCATTATGGCATACCCAGCCACGTAAAAATACTGAAACAAACAAAATTTAATAAATTTTTGAGAACTATCGACAAACTAAACCATTTTTTTGTTATAACACTAAAAAATGTTGAAAAGGATCAGATAATACATAAAATAACACAACTTATAACGGCGAATAAATATAATTATGACTCACAGCCATGCTATAAAAAAAAGTCCAAATCTTAACGAAAAATTCCATTTTTTCTAATGTAATTCGAAATTTATCGTCGCTATAGGAGAGCAAAAGAATGACAAAAACAATCTTAATAAGACGACCTATTTAAAAAATAATAATAAAAAAATATTAAAATAATCGAAAATCTTTGCATAAATATTTAATTTAAACATTTAATTAGTACCCAAAATTTTTAATTAGACAGATGAAATTGCCAAGGTTTTCGTTTCACATTAAGACTCACACTTGCGGTTTCGCGCGGGGCGGGGGAAGGAAGCCTTAGTCTAGCCCATGTTGGACCGCCCCAGTCAGTGTCTGATGGCGTCTCCAAGAGAGGCAAAGGAGGAATTCCCATTCACATGGAGAAATTCCAAAGTAAAAATAGAAATTTTAGTAATAAAACTTTTTTAGTTCAATTTCCTTCACATGAAAAATTCCAAGCAATACCAAAAAAATGTTTGTAAGGAAAATAAAAGCATACAATTGCGTAGCCCATACATTTTTCATGGAATGTGGAAGTGGGGGGGGGGTAAGGTCCAGAATTTAAAATTTTAAAAACTCATATTTCTGTACTGTAGTATACACAAAGTCGGAGTACGAAATGTGTGGTAAATACTCCCTGAGCTCACCACTGCTACTGTGCTTTTTCTGAGCCCCGAGCCCACAGCAACAAAAGATTTTTGTAAACAGAAATATGAGTCCTTTAAATCTTTAATTTCTGGATCTTGTCCCCTCTCCGCATAGAAAATTTTTTGGCCTGAAGCAGCCAAAAAGAATTTTTGAGTAAAACATTATTTCAAATTTTTATTTCAAAAAATGTGAAGAAATGTTTTGAATTGAAAAAATTTCGACCAATAGATGAAATTCGAAAATTCCGTCACAAAAACATACAGAAATTTTGAAATCTTTGTGGGGTTGGGGAGCCATCAATTTTGCATTTTCAAAAAATTAAATTTTTTCAAAAGTTCAAATTGAACTTTTCCGAATTCAATTTAAACTTTTTTGAACTTGCAATTTTTTTTTTGAATTTTCCAATTTATTGGAATCAATCAGTTTCGGCTCAAATTTCGACTTATTTTAAAAATTAATAATGGAAGCCAATTCGAGGAATACATAGAGAGACATTATAGTTGACGGGGAAGAAGCCATTGACTAATTAACCAAAAATTAAGTACACCTAAAAGAACACCGCTACAAATACCTAGAAAAAATCGCGCGCGCGCCATTAAACCATAAAAATTATTATTTATTTTTGGTTTTTCGAAGAATAAAGTCTCGCCACAACAATTAGGCAAACAACACAAAATTTAGTCGAAAAAAGAGCGCGTACGCTCGACTGACCGAATAGAGGCATTTTTGGTGTGAATAGGGGTGAGCACACCGAAAAAAAAAGTTCAATGAAAAAGGCGATAAAAAACCCGCTTAACGCAATAAAAAATTAAACAAAAAAAGTTGCAAAATGAAAGAATAAACTTTTCGAAAAATTACCTCCCATCCAGCATTCGCCATCTCGCATAAACGTCGGTGGGATAGTAGGTAGGCCGCAGTGAATAGTAATAGGAGAGAGCGAGAGGGAGATAGAGAAATATCGTCCGCGCACTGTAGAGAAATTTTCGGGAATCGAGCACTGAAAAGCAGCAAATGCGGTTAGTACACCACTTTGCCACACACTTAAATACCCCACACTGACACTCAATGCTACCTAATATACCAAAATAATAAAACAAATAATAATGAAATAAACAGCAAAAAAAGTTCCGGTAAAGTCGTCGGGGCGAACAAATAACATTATTAATTTCTCCTTTTTGTTGTTGTTGTTATTATTGAATTAGAAAGAAAAAAAATTGTATTTGCTAAAACGCTATCGATTTGCGTGAAAAAAGGGAACCGCGCATCGGCCGCGCCAAAGGCCGAATGAAATTATCTTAATTAAATGATGTAGTACACTTTATTATTTTTGTTGAACGCGTGAGTTCGACGCGCAAAAAATGTATTTTGTCAGAAATTTGTAGTTATCGCGTGGTGGTTTAGACATTCGCGTATAGACAAATTGTTGTGTGTGTGCGATGGTAAAAATTTGTTCTAGGCTCAACGCAGTCAAAAGTAAATAACTGCAGCTAAATAAGAAATAATTTTTATTGGTACACAAAAACGAAAAAAGCTTGCATTTGGTGGCAAAAATTTATTTTTTTAAATTTTCATTAAATTACTAATAAAATTTCCGGAAGTTCGAATCCGCCTTCGACTAAATAGTTTTTTTATATTTTTGAATTGTCGAAATTTTTACTCAGTTAGAATAAGCGGAGCAAAAACCCTAAATTTAACGTCAGTATCTCAATTCCACCGCCCGGAACCGAAAAATATGTAAAAAAAATGGGAAAAATGGAAAAAAAAATTCATTTAGTAAACTGAGTAAAAATTTCGAGTTGTCGTCTGAAGTNGTGGTGTGGCACGGTCTCGTGGGCGGGTAGAGTGTGAAAAGGGCATGGGGGGGGTGGCAATTCTTTGTTCTCCGCGAAAAAAGCTCCTCTCATTTTTGTGGATGGGTCATTATTTATTTGCGCAAATTTAAAATGAATTATTTTTCAATTCTGCGCATAAAATACAATGAGAACAAGGTGTGATGCATGGTAAATATAGTTTATATGTAAATATAGTTGTATATGGTAAAACATAAATGCGGTAAATACAATGTGACAAATATGCGAAATTCAGTAAATAATAGGTAAAAACAGTAAATAATACATAGGGGTAAAAATAGTAAATATTAGGTAAAATATAGCGAAATGAGTACTCTACGCCGAAAAGAATGTTTGTTTCTTACCATTTTTGAGCCAATAAAAGCGCAAAAATTCGTCAAAGAATTCGAAAATTTGTCAAAGAATTCAAGAATTCGTCAAGCATTTAAAAATTAATCCGAAAATGAGGGGAAAAGGAGAGCGAGAGAAAGAGATTGGTCGGTGGGAATTACGCGTGTACGTAGTACATGTAGAAGGAAGGTAGGTAAGCGGCGGCGGCCCGAAATGCGTGAGTAATTTCGTGCCCCGTTTAGCCTTAGCAACACACAAAAAATATAACGAACTAATCGAGGAGGAAGAACAAAAGGCACAAAAAAAAATTCGCTTTTATTCCCTCTCACACACGATTTCAGTGATGTGGTCGCTGTGGCTGTTGCTGTTGTTGTGGCTGTGCCTTGTTGCTGTTGCTGTCTGAAGTGGGGTGGTGGCTGGCGGTAGGGGAAAAAAAAGG
>SAUE01003008.1:27488-58806 GCA_009724625.1 Deladenus siricidicola
CTTTGTGATTTGTACAATATGAAAATTACTTCTTACAGGTATTCACTATCGGCCATTCTCAAAAAGGCTCTCTCAATCGATGGACGCGCTAGCAAATCAAGTCACGCGGTTCGAATTTTCAGCCAAAATTTATTTTTTTATTAAAAAAAATCATCACAGTTACGGTAATTGAGACAATAGTTGTATGTGTCTGTCTGTGGTTTTAGGATTACATTTCCGACAAGGGACAGTAACATCATCATCAATAACAACAGTTACAATGTCTACGCGAACAACTGCAGCCGCGCGTCGACGTCGGCGACCGCTACTACCGTACCACCACACAACAACCACTACCAACACGCTAGCGATTCGCACGAAGCGTGTGATGGCGAAAAAGTGGCGACGCGAGCGCCGAGCGCCTACCGTAGGCGTATAGCGGCGGTGGAGTCGAAGTTGGCGCGCTCGAGCTGCTATCAGACGGCGAGGCGGAAAAAGGTTGGTTTTTGTTGGATTACAGTATTCGGCGAAGCCGCGGAACACAGTAATCATACAGTAATTTTTAGACAGCTTCCAGTTTGGAATCCTTTTCTTCGTCCGCGTCGTCGTCGGCTGCGAGTTCCGCCTCGTCCACTACGGCGGCGGCGGGTGACGCCGCCGACCGGAAAGCCACAACAGCGCACCGTATCAGCGAGAACAACAACAACATCAACCAACAACAGCTGCGGCCACGACCGCCGTGGCGCGGGTCGCGCGCGACGGCGGAGACAGCGCGCTCGGCGGTGTCCTTCAATTCATCGCTGAATTCTCTGCGAAGCGGCGCGCCAAACGCTGCTCAACGCCAAACTCGGCGAGCGCTGAGCTCAGCGACGCGATCTCATCGCAACCCCGGCACTGATAATGAGATTAGCGCGACGAACGCAAATGCCGGGAATCCCAGAATGTATGGAGATGATAATGAGTTTGATGAGGATGATAATGAGGACTATCACAATGATTACGGCTATCACTACGACATCAATACTGACTCTCATTATATGCAGCATCCACACAATGAGAATGAGAATTTGGAGAAAGAGCATCATTTCGCCGTTATCAATTCGCATCGCGCAAAATGGCGTAATGATACTGAGAATGTGGGCGATGCTCCGAATGCGATTGGCAATGATATCAGAAAGCGAAACGTCGACAATGAGATCTCCACTGATAAAAAGCGAAATTATCACCACCATCAAAAGAAGAGAACTCAGTACGATTCTCACTCTCATCATCGCCGGCATCATTCGCATTCCTCGTCAGACGCCCACACTGAGAACATCATCGAGGAGGAATATTTGCGCTTCAAAGAGCAAACGCTCAACATGATATTGATGCGACGAATCTTTAGCAATAGGTATATGACATGATATTATCATGACATCATGATTATCGGTTAGTGGATTGATATTATGATTACACCGAATGATACTATCAATTCACGTTTAGCGTCATAGAGGACTGTTTTCGGCGCCAAATGAAGCTGAACGCGCATTTGGACGCGGCGCGCATGCGCGAAATAATGCGCGCGACGATGCGCGAGCTGGGCGTGTCGGCGGACGAAATTCCAGCGGCGAGCGCGGCCGCGTACGCGCAAAATATAAAGTTGGTATCTATTTTATGGCAAAAAATCAATAAAAATTCAAAAAATTGAGCAAAAAATTAGAAAAAATCAATTTTTTTGGGGATGACTCCTCGCCACTCGCACTCGACGGAATCGAGGTTGGTTGGAGGGCGGGAGAAATTGAAAAAATAATTTTTTTGCAATAAAAATGAAATTTATGTCCAAAAGAAAATACCGCCCCTCTGATTTTCAGCTTAGTGGACTGCGCCGACGACGCGGAATTGTTTCCGCTGGACGTGCCGCCGCCCGTCGCGCTACTCCACGCGTCCTTGGACGAAGAGTGGACGTAGAGGGGCCGGGCCGTGAATTGTTATATTTTTTGTTATGCATTTGTTCAAAACTTTTATTTATTGAAAAGATCTAAAAAATAATTTTAATTATATTTTTTGTAAAAAAATAATTTTAATTATATTTGTTAAAATATGTTTTTTATTTGAAGATTTTTATTTTTTAACAAAATAAATAAAAATTCTTTTTTTATAATTAAAAATAAAATTTTTATTTTATTTAATTTTTTAATTAATAAAAATTTTATTTTTCAGTAACAAAAAGAAATTTTTTTATTTTCTTTCGATAAATGTGATATTTTTGTGTTTGCACAGAGCGAGAGAAGCGTTAACAATTTTATTTTGTCTTTAGAAATCTATGTTAGAAATAAAAAAAATAACAAAACAAATGACGCGCATTTAAAACAAATCAAACAATAAAAAGTCATCAAAAAATTCTAAAAAAATCGCCATAAACCGTAACCTCTCAGAACAACAATATGTTTGGAATTTTCGAGTATCTTCGTGTGTATCCGCGGAACTCATAATTGATTGCTACACGCAGGGAGAAATTTTTCAAGTCATTTTTTGGAAATTTTCAATTTTTTAAGATCTTAACGCCAAAAAAGAGCTCATTAGAAGCATTTCAAAAACATTATTGACTTTGTCTCTCTCTCTCTCTCTCTTCCCCCAACCCTATCTTTGTAAACAGATCTAGGAGCTTAAAAAAAATTTGTTTTGGCTCTCGTGAAAAGCTTCTGCCCACCTGACAACTATGTAGATAGTATTTTATTCGGTACAAACAGAGATATTCAAGTTACTTTTTCAATTTTCGATTCAAACCTAAAATGTTTTCCACGAAGAACTCGATCGAGTATGAGATCCTACAATGGAAATGGGAAAAAATACAGCCTGTTCGTCGCATTCAATTTACTTTTTTCTCATCATTTTCTTGACTATTTCCCACCGCTTTCGCTGGCGACGTGGTTGACGCGCGCCTCGACGTCATTCAGTAGCGCCACTGCCGCCGCCGGTGATGGGCTGTGGTCGCTGGAGCCGCCGAGGCCGATCGTCGCCGGATCCACTGGTGTTGAGGCGGTAATCGCGGCTGCCGAAAACGTCGTATTCGCCGCCGGCGGCGCGCCGCTCGCAAATGACGCGCGTTGTACAGTTACCACCGCCGCGGGTGGTCGGCGCGCAAGAATAGAGAATGGTTTGTTGATTCGCATGCCAGTTGTCGATTCACCGCCAGCGCCGTTACCATTTTTCACATTCGGCCGCACGACGCTCTCCACGCTGCGGCCGATCGTGTTGTCGGGCGTGAATAGGGGCGGTGGCGGCGACGACGACGACGCCGTCATCGCGCCATCGTCAATACGCGCCGCGCTCATCGACACGGACCGCGAGAATGTCGTCGTCGATGTTGCTGTCGCGTCCTTCGGCGAAATCTGACGGCGCGCCGCCGTCAGCGGCGTTATCATCGGCGAGGCGCCGTTGACGCCGCTATTCGGGATGTGTTGGTAGACGAGCTGGTTGCCGTCGTTCACCGCCGCCAGCTTTTGCGCGCCGCCGGTCCTGACGACCGCTTGGGGATGTGGTGCGGAGATTTGACGCTTCGGTTGCGGAAATATGCGCGGTTGGTTGGGGTAGGTCGCCTAGAATACACATGTTTATACAATGCTTTTTTCGATTTTCACACTGCTATTTCGATTTTGTTTGCTCTATTTTCGGCTCAAATGCATCGTCAAAAACTGGCCGATTTCATTTCCAAAAATTAAAAGTTTTACGTCGACAAAAAAAGGATTTTCTGCTCTGCTCTAATTACTGGCTAATTGACTAATAATATATTTATTAGAAAAAAAATTTTTTAATCAAAAAATTCATGGCAGGGGCGGGAAGAGGTGATCCAATGTGAAAAATTGGGGTTTTAAAGTAATTTTTGAGTCCTGCACCCCTCACCTCAATTAGCAAAATTTTTGCTAAACTCAATTGGCAAAGATGTAAGAGTTGTGATCGAAGTCGCTCCCCCCCATTCCGAAATCCTAGATTCCCAAAAAAAAAATTCCAATCCCAATCACTCCCCACCTGAAACTGCTGGTGGTGGTGCTGCTGCTTTTGGTGTTCCTGTTGTTCGTATTGCTGCCGCTGCTTCTCGTACTCCTCCGTGCTGTTGAACACGCGCGCACCACCGAGGAAAGGCGTCGATTGCGCGCCACCGCGTCCGCCGCGACGCGCCATCTTCGCCAGCGGCGGGACGACGACGCCACCGATGCCGCTGGCGCCACGAGCACCGCCGCCGTTGTTGTTCACCAAACGCATGTACGGCCCGATAGCATGCGCGATGGCGGCCGACGGTGGTCCGGCCGGCGGTCGGCGCTGAATCGGCGAATAGTGGAAACTGCTGCTGCTGTTGGACGCCGACGCCACCGGCGACGCATTGTTGAGCTGGGAGGAGATACGACGCGCAGCCTGAAATTTTTCAACAAAAATATAATAAAATTTGCAATAGCAAAAAAAAGTTAGTGTTTCGTGGAAATAAGGGGGGAGGGGGGAAGCGCACCCTCGGGATTCTGCCCCGATTAGTTACGTTCTCGATGGCAGTCAGCGGTGGCGAGTCATCAGTGGTGGCGTTTGTTGGGACGCTTTTTTTACAAAAAATTAAATATTAAAGAAATCAATCAAAAATATTCCAAAAAATTAGCAATTTAAAAACAAATTTTCATAAAAAAATTGCAAAAATAAATAATCAATCTTCTCAAAAACAATAAAAACACTCACAAGTTGTTGCTGAACGTGTTGAGGTAGAACGGATGTTTGGCGCTGTTGTTGTTGTCGCAGCATGCCTCCGCCGCCCATGCCCATCTTCATTCCACTTTCCAGTGACACGGACGCACCGGCGGCCGTCGTCGGCGGCGGCGCGGAGCAGTAGGGCGATAGCGGCGGCGAATAGCCGCTGTGCGTGGAGGAGCTCGACGCGTGCGAATGGCCGCCGGCGGCGGTGATAGAGCCCGCCGGCTTCGGCGACAACACCAGCGAACCGCCGGGCCGCTGCTGCGCCTGATAGCAGATGCTTCCGGCCGACGACGACGTCGACAGATTCCGACCGCGCATATTCTTGCTGCCAGAGGGTTCTGCAAACATTTTCAACTCACTTGCCAAAAAAACCGATCAAAATTTGCAAGAACTTGTTGTGATTTTCTGTATTTTCAAAAAAAAAATAGCATTATTTTCAGCCAATTGATATTTGTTCGTGGGCAGCAAGCAGAGAGAACAAAAAACAATGGAGAATTCGAAGACTTTGTTCACAGGGACAAATTATAAAAAAATTCAGAATATCAAGCCACTTCTGCTAAACCTTCAACCCAAACCTTACACACGACTACAACCAACACCAAGCAGCGAAACTACAAAATCAAGTCAAATATGAATTTAAGTTTTAAAATTTAATTTTCCTAAAAATTTGGAGAGCAATACACAAAAAATACATTTAAAAAATCTTAGTTTGGGGTGGCTTAAACGGGTGTGTGGTGGGTGGAAGGGGGGGGGATACGTCTTGGGTGGAAGCGACCTTTTTGCAAAAGATAACATTTTCATTTATTATCTTTTGTTACAAATATTTAATTTTCTGTAATAAATAGTTTTTGATCATTTTTTTGTGATTGCGCTTCGCCAACAAACAACACCTCCGCCGCTGCTATTCCATGGCTCCAATGTGATTATGGCACGATAAAAAAATATTTGCCAATTGCTCTCCTCATCAAAATTCACTTACATAATAGTGATGACAAATAGCAACACCATCACCAAACTAACACAAATTCTAAAAAAATGAACTGATTCAAATATAAAAACAAATATTATAATTTACGGAAACGATTTTTCGGTATTTTTCCAAAACCTTTCATTTTTTTACAATTTTCTTTTATATTCCGAAGACACTCTCTCTGTACAACACTTATTTTAAATAAATTTGAAAAAGTGAGAGAAAAATAACATATTTTTTGCTAAATCTCATTTATATACTTAACAATTAACAATTTCTATAACAAAGTAGCGCATTACGCCACATTTTTCCATAACAACATTTAATCCAAAAATGAGAACAATAAACTAGAAAACATGCCACATTATTCCTTGCTTAATCGGCGCAAACAATCGCTTACCATACGGTCGCACGCGCGCACACGTGTCCGTCTCCAGGGGCGTCGGCCGCCACGTCGCGCCCTTGCCGTGCGAGTCGTGAAGAGGCTGCGGCTGCGCGACCGGCGGCTGACCGAAGTGAAGATGATGGTGGTTGTGGTGGGGATGGTGGTGGATGTCGACGTGCGGCGAGTGATGCTGCTGCTGCGCGGCGAACATCATCGCCGCCGTCGACGACGAGCCGCTCATGCGTGACAGCGATGGCTGCTGTTGCTGGGGATGATGATGAAGCGAAGCGTGATGGTAGTGACCGTTGTTGGCGACAATTCCGCTACCGCTAGCAAATCCGTTACCGTTCGCCATTCCGCCGCCCTCACCCATCGCGTGGCGG
Source organism: Deladenus siricidicola (assembly GCA_009724625.1). Taxonomy (NCBI): domain Eukaryota; kingdom Metazoa; phylum Nematoda; class Chromadorea; order Rhabditida; family Sphaerulariidae; genus Deladenus; species Deladenus siricidicola. Next base: position 33,925 of record SAUE01003008.1, read on the forward strand.
TGGAGATTTGTGGCGGATGGCGTGCGCCCGGCGCTCTTCTGCTGATTTTGAAGTTTGATGCACATTTGGATGTAAGTGTCCTCGTCGATATCCTCGCCGATAATGACGTCCGATTGGTTTCGCGTCGCTGAGGGTTGCATCCTTTCTAAAGTATGTCAAATCTCAAAAAGTTTCTCTGAAATTTTCACATAATCAACGTACGACAAATTTAATTTAGAGAAAGATAGAAAAAAATTTCGAAAGAGGATGGCCAGACAGATGGCAAGCAGATGGGAAGTGTGCAATGGCGGGCCCATAAATCATGAAAAAATCCTCCGTAGTAGTTAGCGCCTAACACACCCTGGGCCTGGAGGTAAAAATTTCCCAGACTTTCTTACAGTAAGTCCGTCTCTTTTTCGGAACATAATCACCCAACATGACCAATGCATAAAATGTGACGACATACCGTAGTGCACTCTACATTTGTGGAAATCAGTCCACGGCAACGCCGGCGCATCACAATCCACGCATTTCTCGTAAAGTATTTGACGAAAGTCGGAAAGAATATCTACAAACAAAATATTTTCATTCACCAAAAAATCTTTTCACAAAAAACTTAGCTTTTATAAGTAAAAATTGAACAAACGTCGGCAAATGCCAACATATTTTTTAAAATAAAAATAGATTAACAACAAAGACAATAGCAAAACGAGATAAAACGAACGCTTCGAGCAGAAATCCGTGAGCGGAATTCGCGCTGATTCGCAGGCCTTGCTTTCGATGACGTCGACGACGGGCCGCGCGCAAAACTCCACGTAATCCACAACGCGTCCCAACACATCTCGGCACACGTCGTCGGACGCCGATTGCGCGTCATTCTTCTGAGAATACAAATTTTTATAATACAAAAAATAATAATATAGCAACAAAAAATAAATTCAAAATTCTCAAATTATTGTTAAAATTAATTTAAACACATTTTTCAATTATCCAAAAATATCAATCCTAAGAATAAGTTAAATAAAATCTAAAATCACAAAAGATATATGTATGAGAAATTGCCAACCCCATCACCCGACTCGAATGGAGGTAATTTCGGCTTTCCGTGATTTATTCGCTCAATGTGCTGGCACTTCGAGCCGCGCGGCGGCTTCAGCGCGCCGAAATGCAACGACGTCAGCGGCGCATCCTCTCGGAACGTCGAGCCGTCAACGCCGCCGGCGCGCGACGCTTCCTCCGCGCCAATCGCCGTACTGTCCAAGTCGCCGGGCGACAGAAAAAGCGCCAGCGAATCCGCCGACTCCGACTTTCGCACTCCGCCCGCCGGCGTGTTATCGGTCGGCTTTCGCGCCGACTTCAGAGGCGTCACCAGCGACGGCTGAGGCAGTGGTGGAAAACTCGCAGTGGCACAACTAGCAGCTCCTTTCTCGCCGATGTTGTTATTGTTGTTGCGCGAGGCGGCGGAATTGGAAGAATCGGGCTGTTGCGACTGAACTTTGTCCATGTAGTAGGCACTACGGCGCCATTGAACATAGCTACCGTACTTCTTATACGCCTTGAATTCGGCCAAAAGTTTTTTGTTCTTTGCAGCCGAATTCTTTGGATCTAAAATTAGACAGCTAGATTTGATAAATACAAAAACATTTTCACGAAATATTTTCTAGTTTCTGGCATTCAATTTTCCTAACCATTTCACAAAAATACTTCCTCGTTATTGATTTATGTGCCTCGTTGCCGTGGCGTTCAGAGTAAAGAGACTTTACAAAAGGCTTAAAAAATGTCATAACATTTTTAGATAAATTTTTGATATTTTTCCGCTATCCTCAAAAATTTTCTCCTGTCGTCGTGCATGCACGGCTCTAGCGCAAAAACTATCGCAAAAATACACAAAAACCAAAAAAGAACGCACCTAGAAGAAGTTTCTCGGCTGCACTTTCGGCCGCGTTCGCCTTTCGCTTTTTGTAGTCGGCGATAAGTCGTCGGTGCTTTTCGGCGTAAATCGCGCGAAGTTCGACGAGCGCCTGCTTATGGCGCTCCAACGCGTCAAAATACTGCTGAACGACTTCTTTCGGTGTGAATACGCCCGCATTCCTAAACAAAACTCTCGCCAAAATTGAATCAAAATATTGGGAAATGTAAAAATAATTTTATTACCTCAGCGGATTGTCGGGATCGTCAAGTCTTGTGTCGCAATAAAGACTTTCGTAAACATACGGCCAATTCTGGCTGCTGTCGTCCAACGTCTCGTCGATTTCGTCACTAAAGAAATGGCTGTAATACTAGATTTTATAAGAAGTCAAAAAACAAATTACCTGGAAAAACTTGGACCTTCCGCATTCTCTTTGGAATACCCGGGATCCAAAATCTGCCTCGCCCTCAGAGCATCGCGTCTGATTCGCTCAATGTAACCGGTATGCTAAAAATTTAAGCATATTTCGAGTACAAAAAAGGAAATACATTCAGAAAAAATTGTCCCGCTGCTGTTCCGAAATGTTGAAATAATTCCCAAACTGGTTTAATGGTTTGCTAAAGTTATTTTTATCAGTTCACTATATAAATGTAATAACCAAACGTTTATAATACAGTTTATAGCCTTAAAAGGTCGTCCACGACGCATAAAACTATTCAAAATAAATAATTAAATATGCTACCTTCTCGCAGTATCCAAACGGCTTCAAGTCGTCCGCTCGCCTGACGCTCGGACACTTGATGCGTGTTCGGTTGCTGAAGTATTGGCAGCGCAAATAAATGTGACCGTCGGGCTCGACGTGATCGGCGCATTGGTTAATACCCAAATTCTCCTCTGACGGAATCAAAAAACACCGGCGTCCCCTGTACTCGCATTCATTCATAATCGATTAAATGACGAAACCTAAAATTTGATATAAAAAATTATAATTATGCCCTCACCCCACAAAAATATAGACGAAAAAAGGTCAATTATCTGTTAACATTGTAGTAGAAAAGTGAAAAACGAAACAGGCAAAATGCTTGGGGAATGCCGCAGGGCACAGTGAAGACTGAGGAAGAAAAGCGAAATGAAGGTCAGTAAATCGTTGAAATAGGTAATCGGGCAAGAAAAAAGATTTTCTACATTCGGAAGAAATTTGGAAATTTGCCATTTTCGAGTCCTGTTCTGAACGCGCATTTTCGAAATCAATTAATTTCAGAAAATGAGTACAAAATTTACCCAATTCGAAAATGTGCATTTTATAGAGACTTTTTGTAGTTTCTTTAAAAAAAATTTTTACCCCACTTTCGGGGGCTCTAGATTCGGCCAATCTAGAAATAGATTAGAAAATACATATTCCGTGGCTTCCTGAACATAAAATAAGGCGGAAAACCGAAAGCGTACAGAAATTTATAGGTGTTATAGTCCTAGGCGAACCCCAACAACCAAAATTTGAAGACAGGCTGAAAATGGTATATCGAAGAAGTTTTGGAAATGCGTTGCCCAGATTTACATTTCGAATTCGGTATTGAATTAAGAAAAAAAAATTTTCTTCTTAATTTTTAATGCAATTTAAAACAAATTGAAAATTTGGCGCAATTTCCATTTTTAGCGGCGGTAATTCTTTAAAATGAGTAGAAAAAAATCATTTTTAATCATAAAACCTTGCATTTTAATTTTGAAACATTTCGTTTTTCTCCTCGTCACATTAAAAAACCGGGAAATGGGGGGAAAAGAAGAGAAGAGAAAGAAGAAAATTGGGAATAATTTTTTCTTCTCAACAAGCGAACGCAAAGTTCTGCTCGGCGGTCGATTAGGACTGGCAAACATAAATTTCGACGAAGCGAAGGGAAAGGCCTCGCCACCACTGCTCGCATTGTATCACAGAGAGGGAGAGAGAGAATGTGTATATATATATGTGTGTGTGTGTTTTCACAGCGTGCTTTTCTTTGTTGGAATTCCTTCTTTTTCCAAGCTAAGTGTACTGACAGGCGGACGGTCGACCGTCCGTCCCATGAATTCGTCTCTGCCATTCGGTGAAGGTACTATTTTCCGCAGTGTACTTAGCGCGTACACGTATGTGTGTGTATATGTTTTCGTTTGCGAATTGATTGTGAGAGCGTCGCTTTCTCAATTATTTATTTTTTTCCTTCACTACAATGAGAGGAGTACCGATGAAAAATATTTTTATACATATACACGAGCAGATGAGGAGAGAAGCTAGAAAAATGTGCTTGTGCAAATGGGGGAGGCATTTTTGTTGTAGAGCTATTTTGTGTCCTGGTTGGATTTTTGTCCTAATTAGAAATTATGAATTTTTTTATTTAGATGGTTCTGTTTGGAAAATATTTTGGAATTTTTTAGCCAATTCTGCGAGAGGACCTGGTGCATGGTGGCTCTTTTGGCTAGAAGCTTTTATCGCCGATTGACCTTTGGTGAGATTTTTCTAAATGGTATTTTTAAATAATTAAATAATGTTAATTTTTTAGGTATTGGGCGAATAGAATTTTCGGACAAATCTTTTTTGATGAATTTTTCCACAATGAGCTCTAACGGTATGTTTTTTTCTATGAGAAATGCAATAAAATTGTTTTTAACAGTAATTTTTTTACGTAACTTTTGTGATATTGTTAAAAAAATTTGAATTTTTTATTTTTCATATACATATGTATTTCAATAATTTTTTATGTATTTAAAAATTCTAAAATTTTTAATTTTTACCAGTTTAGATTACTTAAAGAATGCCCGACCACTCTTTCCTCCTCTTTCGAACTCATTGCGCAAGGGCGATTGTGGGCGGATTGGCGTGATTGGCGGATCGTCGGAGTACACCGGCGCACCGTTCTTCGCTGCGATTACCACGATTCGTATGGTGAATTTTTTAGCAGGTTTTTTTTGTTAAGTTCTAAATGTCTAGCGTTTGTTAGGGCGCCGATCTGTGCTATTTGTTTTGTCACACGGACGCGGCGCCCGTGCTCAAAGCCTACAGTCCCGAGCTGATGGTTCATCCCACACAGAACTTCGCGCAAATCGAATCGCCTCTCGGCCGCCTGCACATCGTCGTGTTCGGGCCGGGCATCGGCCGAGACGTGGACAGATTGGCGCCTTTGTTGAGGAATGTCTTCAAACTTTTGCGCAATGCGCCCCACCTGGGAATGGTCATTGATGCGGTGAATTTTTTTTCTCTCTCAAAAATGTATCTTTTCTTATGAGAAAATTTATTAAAAAAATTTCAAATTTTTAAAAGACTTTTTATTACCGAAATAAAAGAACCACTAACTTTGACCCGGGCTGTGCGTAATTACGAGTTACGAAATTGCTAGGTTTATAGCCTCGTGATTACGAATTTTACGCAAAAGTACTCGTAATTTAGGCATTTTGACTTTTTCTGAAAAATATTCTGGCCAAAAACCTGCTAAAAATCGCGATTCAAATCTTTTTAAATTTTCTGACTTGAAAACAAACTTACCTTTCCGTTGCTGTTCTAGGACGGATTGTTTGTCATCAGCTCTTCTCACGAATGTATGGAGGAGATTAAGGGCCTAAAAAATCAAGTAATCCTCACGCCAAACGCCAACGAGTTCAAGCGCATCTACGAAAAAACCCCGTTGACGCCGGGCGACTCACAGGCCGAGATGGTGAAGAAATTGGCGGAATACTTGGACCTTTGTGTTCTGCAAAAAGGCGAGTCCGACATTATGTCCGACGGAAGTGAAGGTTAGTTTTCCAACTTTTTGGTGGAATTTTTTCGGATTTTTATTTTTTCCGAATTAAAAGTTTTTTTTGCCGCGATTCGAAATACATCGTTGTATTTCTACTGTGTCGGGTTAGGTTAGGCTTTTGTGGAGATTATTCTTTTTTGGCTGGTAAAACAATTTGATCCATTTGCTGTGCTGCTTTAAGTTACGCAAATGTTTTTTGTTATATTTTCTAATATTTTTTAGTTCGCGTTGGCGCAGTGCCCGGCTCGACGCGTCGATGCGGCGGACAGGGCGACATTCTCAGCGGCGCGACCGCGCTGTTCGCCTACTGGGCGAAGCTGAAGGAGTGCGCGGCCAGTGGCGCATCGCCGAAGGACGCGCCTTTTCGCGCCGCAAACCTGCTTGACGGCGCGCTAGCGGCTAGTGATTTTGTGCGCGCGGCGGCGGCGCGAACTTTTGCGCGCGTAGGACGGCCGATGACGGCGACGGACGTCATCGCCGACATTCCCGAAGTGGTGCGCGCCGAGATTGACGGAAAACGATCGTAGGCTATGCGCATTTATTATTGTTAGTGTTATGAATAAAATTTATAATGGCGTAGCTAGCCAAAAAAGCCGCTCTAATTTCAATTAAAAATATTTTGAATATCTCTTAGGGTGTGCTCAAACATTTTTCGATTTTTTTTGCAAATATGTATTAGTTGTTTTTTTTACTCATATCCTGAATTATCTCGACACGTCCTCGTTTTCTGACTTCCGCGTTCAAATATAATTTAGTAATTTTTCTTTTTTTATAATTAAAAAAAAGTCGACGCATTTAAACGAATTTTTTCTGCTTTTCCGAACAATTTGCCAAAATTGGTTTCGGAACAATTTTTTCTGAAATGTTATATTCGTGGAAAGACTTTCGTGGAAGACCTTTGAAATTAGATTTTTTCAAATATGTATTATTAGTATACATATTTAAGCACATAAAAAATTTGAAAATCCGCTAAAGAAGAAAGTTATTGTAAAACGGCTGAAAATTGTCTACGATTTTTGTTTGGTTTATTTTGTAGTATCATTTAGGAGTGAAAAAATGTTTTTATATTGAGGGAAGTCTGGATTTAAATTCGTTGTAGTGAGAGCAAAAAATTTATTTTTGGTTTAAAAAGCCATTAGAAATGATAAAATTTTTATGTTACAAATTCTATATTGTTTATTACACATAAAGCCTTTATTTTATAGAAATTATGATAATAATTTTGAAAACGGGTTGAATTTTGCGAAATAAAGATTGAAAAAAAATTGAATTACAATTAAAAATCACAAAAAAAACATTGAAAAAATAAATAATTGCTAAAGAAATTCTTCCTAAAACCAAAACCAAAAGAGTAGTAGTGGGGATTAGGAATTACCCATTTTCCTTATTATTAAAAAAGCACCAAAAAAGGGGGGAGGGGAAGCAAAGCAGAAGAAAGAAATGCGCCCGTTTTTCGCGTTTTGCGTGAAGAGATTTGCAATAAAAATTTGGCAATTGTCTTTTCATTTGTTTTGGAATGAAAAAGCGACAAAAAATGTTTGAAGTGCTTAGCGAAATTTTTGCCATTGGAAGAAAAATATTTAGTAAATTTTGTATTTCCATCCAATTTTTATATAATTTATTTAAAAAACTTTGAACACCTCCTTAAAATTCTTCTTTAACCATGCGGCGGCACTGTTGGCAATGGAGGGCGATGATATTCGGTGAGATTATGAAATTTTTATCGCAAAAATCCTTCAACTATGTATTGTTGTCGTAAATAATTTTGAATTTATTATTTTTTGAATGTTCATTCCAATTCGGAATATTATTTGTCGAAAATTGCTTATAATTTTGTCGAAAAAAGCCTATAATTTTGTTGGGGTACTTTTAGCGCTAGCGTCAACGTGTTTGTGGAATGCGTATGCACATGCCGCGCGGTCCTCGTCCAAGGAGAGAATCGGCGACGACTATCAGAGCTTCCAGGACCCGGTGTACGAGGAGTTCGGGCTGGTCGACTCGCACAATGTCCCCTGTTTGTCGCTGAAGTTTCACGCCAAAATCTACAACTTCAACCTCAATGACACCGACATCTCTGCGGAGGCAAGTGTTTGTTTTCACCATTCTCTCTCTCTCTCTCAAGCTCGTGTCTACATCCTACACAAATACGCGCTCATCAGGACCGCCGAGGGGAGCACATTTTTTTGATTTATTTGTAAAAGGTATCGTACTATCTCTCTCATTGATTATGGCATTGCCTTTATTTGGAAAAACTCTTAAGGGGGGAAAGAATAATATTGGTAGAAAATCACTCTTACTGCTCTTTTTCGTCGGCTCTGCCTCGATTGCCTTCGCCGGTGAGGGAGGTACAAAAAACATTTTGCTTAACTTCGCATTTGCAAACTTTTTTGTGAATTTAGTTGGCGGATTTCACGTCAAAGTCGGTGAAAATCTATGGGTATTGTGCGTTGCACAATGAAATCCATAAAAAGGCCCAACTTCAGGCCACGTGGCGCCTGAACGAGCGACGCAAAACCCTGAAGTTTTATTTCCGCGAGCGGTTGGTCGTCAGCCAACGAAGTCATCGCCCCGACGAGCTTCGATGGGAGCTGAATGACGTCACGTTCTCCGAACAGTTCAAAGGTTTTTTTCTCATATTTTAAGGGGGGGTGTCTAGAGAAAAGTATGTATAGTCATCAATCGCCAATCCTAGGACGTTTTCAAAAAAAATCTAAAAATATTATACTTAAACGAAATGCAAAATAATGCAATATTTCGGCCGAAAAATGTCTTTAATGGGTACATACAATTAATTAAAACCTATTTCAGGCCGTTCCGTGAGTTTCTCGTCGGCGCAGAAAAATGACTCGGCGCTGATCAGCGCTCCGCTCAATCAGAAGTTCGTCTGTAAGGACCGACTGAATTTAACGTTGAGAAATGCGAAGTACGAGAATATCGTCCTCGAATTGTTGCCGGAGATCGACGTACAACCGCTGAACACCGTCTCCGGATTTGGCAGCAACGGTATAAATTATACCGTATAATTCAAAGAATTTTTTTTGAATGACATGTATATGTAATAAAGGGGTCAGCCTACTTTACATCCCCCCGAATTCCAAAACTTTTTTTTACACTTTCTAGACCAGTTTTGTGCCCCGATTCCGAATATGATATTGATTTTTCAAAAAAATTCCGAAAAACTTGGTTTTCTGCCCTCCAAATTTCGAAAAACCACAAGGGACCAATGCATAATTTTGGAGAAATATGTTTCAAAATTGTGGGCTTTATCCATAAAAATATGGTAAATGACAGCTAACGCCTAATAGTGTTCGAAAAGTGACTTACTCATTCGATTACTTTCAATTTGTTAAAATTCGTCTTATGATTCTTTATTTTTAATATAATTTTTATTGTATTGTTTCAAAAATATAAAAATTTATAGGATACTTTACAAGTTAATACTTTTCAAGCGTTTTTAGTCTACCTTTGCGACCGAACTCGTCGTCGAACGCTGAAGGAGAGCTTCCAGAGCCGGGTGACCGTATTTTCGGGAATCGTTTTGGGAATCAGCTCGGTCTCCGTCCTCGTCGGACACAGCCTACGAAGGCATTTGAAAATGTTTTCGGCCCATCCGCTTAGCAGTCAATCCACGTCGCATACCAATAAACAATCATACGACGCACTTTGATTCAGCGCTCAATAATAAAGCGTATTGTAGTACTTTTTTGTATTGTGTTTTTGTAAATAACAAGTTTTCTAACTAAAGCACACGTTGTTGTTGTTTGACTGAAATTTGAATTTTGTTACTGATGCCTTTACTCCGGCAATTCGATATTTTTATTGCTCGTCAAAAAGATGTATGCATTACAACATTTTGTACGCCTAAACCGTCATGAGAAGTACAAAACGTCACGGCCAAGTTGGGCCGACTTTTTCTTGGGTATAAGCCATGACCAATTTGAGACCCAAACTGGGTGACTTCGCGTGAACTTTAACTTCACGATGAAAAGTGTACTGAATTGGGTGTGGAATTGGTTGTTGCATTTTAAATTAACGCCTAAACTACGCCAAAGAATTTTCAAAAATTTTGGCGTCAAAATTAAATTTCGTTTTAATTGCGCAAATTTTTTTCTTTTAGGGAGCTTTGCGGTTTCTAAGCCCGCGAGTGCTGGAGACAAATGGAAAAATATTGGAGAAACGTTAACACCTCAAAAAGCTGGGCTTTAACCCCTATATTTCCCGGAAACGTTATTTGAAATGCGAAATTCCTTGCTTGTTTGAAACGTGGGCAATGATAGAACTAAATTTTGTTATCCACTTAAAAATAAGGAAAATGATAGTGGGAATTTGCGAATGTACGTTTCCTTGTGGCCTATCACTTATGATTTGGTAGTACAACGTTCCGCTCGCGACACTAGCAATACTTTGAAAGTTTCAGGCTGAAAAAATTAATTTGAAGAGTACCCACAAAGTTTCCAGTGGGCTTCTCCTCCGCGCTCTTTTGCATGCAATTTTTGTGTGATATTGCTGATAGCAAAGGTTTTTGTGCGAACTTTGTTAAATTTATGCGCTGCGACTTCGTTATTACTTTATTATTTTCAGCGTCATGAATATTTTTACGGGTTGTGAATTGGCTTTCGGAAATGCATACTTCTCTACAAAACGCCAAATATTGAAGGTTAGGCGAGGTAAGCAAATGAAATTTAGTTTTTTTCTTAATGGCCTGGTTTGTGCTATCTAGCAAACTTACTTCATTATATATGAAAGTGTTCCGAAAATTTAATTGTGATTTTTCAGATTCACCAGTACAGACTTTATCGACGTCGACGGACGTGCCGCCGTGTGCCGGATCCTTTGCGTTTCCGGAGGATGAATTGGGTCTTCATAATCGATTTATTATTTGGTTTGTTTTTAGTAATAATGAAATAAATTTTAGTCATGACGTTGCTTCGAACAAATGTGAAAATATCGATTTATTCGGGTTTTTATTTTTATTTCGGTTTATACATTTTCGGATTTTTTAGGCGCTCTGATGGACAAAATCTACACTTGGACGAGTTTTCGGCCAAGCGCGATCTCACCGACTCGGCAATTACCATCAACTTCCCACAGTCGACGCTGATTCCCGAGACGAAGTTCTTCATGTTCCGCGGCACTTTGATCATCGCCGTACCCACACAATCCGGTGTACACAGCTTTTGCTTTCAACTCACCGACGTCGGCGACCCGCAACGACGTTTGACAGTATGTTTTTTGTGAAGTTTTTAGTTGAATTCAAATGCGCTTTTTCAATTAAAATGTTATATTAAAAAAGTATATTTTCAGGTGAGCCGTTCGATTTTCGGTCTTATTCGCACCGTCGACGAGCTGGAAATGGTTCACGAATTTCACGCCTTTAAGCCGACTACCATTGCGACGAAAATCAGCTTTGGTCTTACCGCGAAGACGGGCGAGTTGGTGGCGGCTGTGTGCACCACGGATTTGCAGTTGGTTCGCGTTACTCTGCCAGAATTCGTTGGTAGCGGTCGAGCGGTTTGGGGTGAGTTTCTTATAATAAAAAAATTATTTTTTTGCGCCAGCAAATTGTGGATAATGGTTCATTTGTTCAACCGCTTCCAGGGATGTGCATAATTACGCGAATGTAATTTCTTGTAATTATGCAAATCTCTGCTAGCCGCCATTCGTTCTGGCGTCGAGCCAATTGCGACTCAAAACAAAGTGTACCTGAGAAGAATTGGATACGATAAAGCATTTTTGAATTGTGTTTTCAGACGAAGTTCTCATTCACGGTAGCAGTATGTTTAATCGACTCTTCAAGGGAAAGAATGCGTGCTCGGACACCGCCGACTCGCTGATTATCAGCGGGCCCAACGGCGAAATGTCGATTTTCAGCGTTCATCGTGACGGGGCCATTCGCTGCTGGGGTCCCAAGGCATGCAATATTTCCGAGAAAAAAACTTATTTTTTCAAATAATACTAATGGATATAATTTTATGTTGTTTTAAGGCGCAATCGCCGAACTTCACCGAGAACATCGCGAAATATTTGGATGACGAGGTGGAGTCGAGCATCACGAAGATCTGCATGAAATCCGCTCGACTCTCCCCGGAATCCGACGACGTTCTCGTTTTCAATCTCACCATCGGCAATTTTAGTCGTGTATGCGCTTGTTTTGAATTATTTTTTTATAATTGAATACGATTTTATTTCATTTTTAGTTTATTTTACTGAAACCGAGTCATAATTCGCTGGAATTGCTCACCCAATGTGAATTGAATACGGTACTTTTCATTTGTATTATTTTAGTGTGTTTTTGCACAGCGATTGTGATGACTTTTAAATTATTGTGAAACTAGAAATACTAACTTAATTTAATTACTAGAAATATGTGACCAACTTTATTTGCGTTCCGGCGGAGTCCTCGGCGGAAGATTTTTGTTTGTGGACGGTGCTGAACGATACGACGTATGTGACGGACGCGGACGGCGCCACCTATTTTCAGCCATACGCATTGAAGAAATTCAACTTTTCGAGGTTCGCTTTTACATGCATGAAATTTTGTTGGAAACAAGCAAAGATTTCTAGATGCTTTTTTAATTCTTAATTTTGGTAATGAAAAATTTTAAACAAAGTGGTCTTTATAGGGAAATGGCCTTTATTATATCGAGAAGCTTAAAAAGTTTTTAATTTTGTTTTTGATTTAGAGCAAGTTTTTAATATTATTTTTTTATATTGTACTATAAAATTTATTTTTTATATAGTGAAACCAACAGTCGCCGCGTGTGGGATGAAGTTCAATCCGACATTTTGGATAGCAAGCTCGACTCTTCGCTCATCAACTTTCCCGAGGCGGACGCAATTCGAAATCGCATATTTGACGGAAATAGTTATTCATTTTCGGTGGTAGAGCGCGCGATGCAGGTTTGTCCTTGTAATGTTTGCTTTTAGAAATATAATACATTGTTTTTGAATGCTTTTGTATTTTTATTTTATTGAGTTTGGATTTGTTGTGAACTTGTCATGGTTTTTTTTTGGGTTGTTATTCAAAATAATGCGTGTTTAGGTGGTTTGTAAACAGCCGAAGGGTACCCTCTACCACAACGACTGGGTCTCTCTCAGCCAAATCGCCAGTCAGTTCGTTAACACGGGACAAGTAAGCGGCGAATTTTTTTTATATTTTAATTTGTTTCGTATTTTACTGTGTATACGCGTTATTCGTACATATATTGGATTACAGTTTCGACAAATCTTTTTGAGCAACGAGGAGCAAAGTTTCATCCGCAATATGGTGTCGAAGGAGAGGATGCAGGTGGTGGTGACGAAGTATTGGCAGAGTCTGCTGCGATGTTGTAGCCAAATGCAGGAGGACGACCTCAAGCCACTCGGCTTTCTCCACTCGCCGGCGTTGGGTCTTTTTGGCATAATTCAAGTGGTGAGCTACGTTAAAAAATTAACTTTAAAGATGAAATGTTACGCGGGAAAATGCGGGAAATGTTGGAGTATAATTTCAAACAAAAGTTTTGGAGGAAGATAAAAGTTGGGAGAGATGAGATGTTGAATGCTATGAGGAATGGGCAAAATGTTGTGACGACTTTGTGATATTTTACAAAATATATTTTTGTTGCACAATCTTTAGACTCGAATTGCCGTGTATTTGCCGCCCGATGAGCACATGCTATCGATTTGTGAGCCGAATAACGAGGTGGTGAAAGCTCTTTTCAGAATTATTGAGGAGTTTTTGAAACTTGAAGAGGATGAGGTGAGTTATCCAGTTTTCCAAATTAATTGGAGAATTTTTTCATTATATTGCGAATGTCTCAAGATATAAAAATTTCGATTTTTACAAAAAAAAATCAAAAAAATTCTTAATGGAATCACCGGGGATATCTTAATTTTTTTCAAATTGAGATTTGACTTTCAGGTTTTGACGAAGATGAATTGCAACGAAACTCTGGAGACGATCGTCTCGCACACCGACGAGTTTGGCCGAATTATTGAAGCTTTTGCGGAGCATCGACCGGTGGACGTTACCGGAAATTGTTGGTTTTTTTGTTGTTGTTATGTTTATAATGTGATGATGAAAATGATCATCGGTCGTTTTCAAGGGTGTGCGGAGGGGAATTGCTCGTTCGTGAAAAATTATTATTTTTGACAATTCTCTTTTCCTTCCATGAGAAATTTCTGGCGATGTCATTTGTAATGAAAGTTTTAAAACATTTGGCACAAATTTTAGTCAATTTGTAAAAAATAAATTTGGAAATGCTTGTATGGTATTTTTGCAGTGGCTAGCACGAATGCGGAATATTTTGCGTCGAGCTTTTCTACCGGATATTTGGGCGCAGCGATTCGTCGACGAATTATGGGCCGACTTCGATTTGCGGACATTATTTCGAAGTTGATCAGTACCATTCCGAAAATTTTGGCCATTTCGGTAAATTTTTATTTTACTTTGCAATTTGCTAAACATTGCCAATTTTTAATGACCTTTTTACAGACGGAAGCGCGAATAAGTCCAAAACTGGAGATGGTAATTAGCACGTATAACAATGTAATTATACAGATTGTCCAATACTATACGATCATGTACATCTCGCTTTCTGTTCAGCTTATGAGGTAATTTGTGTAATCGTAAAAAGTTATTATTGCTAAAAACTTATGCAATTTTTTGTGAGCATTTGTTAGAGGATAGATACTTAGCGCTCATCTTGTTTTCTTCATTTTTTTGAGTTTTTCTGTATGTAATTTTATTATTGTTTTCTAGCAAAACATCGTCGACTGATCAGAACGCACAACGCCAATACACCGTCGCGCAGGCATACTTCAAGTATGGCTCACAGCTGGTGAAGGTTTTGCCCGACTTTTCCGAAAAAATCTACCGCCGTCTACAGGACTACGGTGAGGACGAGGAGGATTCCGCGGCGGGAATGGAATTGTCGCGCGAGGAGGATGCTAGCATGGTCAGCGGGGCAGATGCTTCCGGTCTGTGATTTTAAGTTTGTGTTCAACGATTTCCATTTTTTGAGATCTTTTGATTGATTGATTTATTTTATTTTGTTACAACAAAATGTGCGCTTTGAAACGCTAAAGTTTTTAGGTGTAGCGCCTCCGTCACGATGGGAACGCAGCAGTTTTTATGGGGGTAAAAAAAAAATTTCAAGCGCCGGCTCGCCAACGCCCTTCATGCCTGCCACACCCACGCCTACGACATCTACAACAGCGAGTACTGTGCCGCCCACGCCCGGATTTGGAACCTTTGGCGCTGTAACGTTTCCCGCTTCGCGAGCGCCTCAATCTTTTGCGGAATTTGCGCGCGACGCGTTGGCTGGCGCGATTGTGTCGTTGTGGCCGGAGTCGGTACTGTTGACGCTGCCGCGCTTTTTGGCACAAAACGGATTCCACGACGCGTTGCGGGTTAGTTTTTTGTGGTGTGTGAAAAGTTATGTTTAATTTATTTTTTAGAACTATTGCTCGCTTCTTCATAATCCGCCGAAGCCGGAACTGTACTTTGGCATTCATTTCTTCCAGGCCATCGCCTTTTCCGGTCTTGGCCAACTGGATGCCGCGTGGGAGGCGTTTGTTCACACGGCGGGTGGTGTGGAGAAAAAGGACGATGTTCTGAATCAAATTCTCTCTACGCTGAATGCCGAGGGAAAAGAGCGAAAACCATTCAACTCGTTGGCCGACTACTGGGGCAAAGTACGCTTTTATTTTTTAAGATTTTGTCTTTGTTTAAATATCCAAAATGAAAGGACCTTAATATCTACAACGATTGTAGGTAATGATGATCTTCAAAAGTCAGGAACGTCATAAATATGTGGTGAAGGCGGCGGAAGAAGCCATTGAACATGCGACTAACAAAAAGGATCCGGCCTTGGTGCGGTTTTGATTAAGATGTTTCAATTTTATTTCACGAAAAGATCTTAAGAAAATTTCAACTATAAACGTTTTTGGTGGTTTAGGGAAACGTCTACACAACGATATTTATGCAGCTTTTGGCGCAACACGAGTTTGGGAAAGCTATGCGCTGCGTTTTGCGCAACCCGAGCGAAAAGCTTCAGGCAGTGTGTCTTCGGCAATTGCTGAGGTGTATGATCGAGTACGAGGACACGAAAACGTTGGTTCGTCTTGACTACGGCCCTCTGACGCGCACAGTGGCGGACATTCTCGACACGCGCTGCTACGGATCCGCGACGGGCATGGGACCGGAGGAGATGCGCTTCAATGTCGCATTCTCCTATCACATGCTTCGCTTCGATTACGGCAGAGGTGAGAATTATTTTTGGATAAAAAAGTATAATATGTAGACTTTTTAATGGTGTGAGTATTAAAGGAAATAAACGTTGCCCTTCTCTTCAATTCAGCGTTTAACAGATTTAACGTTTTTTTATTCTGAAAAGAAAAAAAAGAAGAAATCATTCAGAAAAGATTCTGTTGTCAGAAAACGGGCTTTTGCAATTTTCCTGGTGGTGATGCCAATGGGCTTGTCGCGAATTTTAGCGTCGTTTAGAATTTTATAGTTTGTGGTATGTTATGAAAAAAGGATCTAAATTATTGCGTATACCATGTTTTCAAATTTAGCCGCTAAAATAATGTATGATTTTGCGCTTCGATTGGCAAAGGAAATTCAATCACGTGAAATTCTTCAAAAGCGTTGCAAAATTTTGGCTGTTGTTTTTCAAACGCTCGAATTTGCCTTTGACCCGGCGGTCATCGTCTGCCGCGTGGAGAAGGTAATATTGCAAAGATTGTTTGATTCTTAACCTTTTTTACGCTGAATTTAGGATGATCGCGAAGATCAATTCAAGAATGCGCTAAATTCAAAAGAAATTCAATTGGTTGCCTCGCGCGACGAATTGGCTCCAGCGGTTGCTGGTGTCTCTCCGTCGGGAAGTGAGAACAATAACTATATTTTTGGGAAATATTTTTGTTTTATTTTTGGTATGATTTAGCGCAACCATCGACGGTGATGGTAGTGGCGCTGACGCGCTCGGACATTGGTCGCGAGATGATGAAGACTGAGGCGCGGCTGGACTTGCTGGACGCCGATCCCGGCGCTATTCCGCCGCTCCAAAGCACAGACATTGTTCGCGAGCTCATCAAGCACAAGAAATACGACGTGGCGTGGGTGATTGTTTGGTGAGTTCTTCATTGTAAACATAAATTTATTTATTTATAAGCTCTATATGTTCAGCGAATTTGCTTTGCCGCTGTACGAGTTGCTGGAGGTGGTGACGAAGGAGGCGCTTGTTATCGACATAGACGAGAGCAAGGTGGACGAGTATGGCGATTTACCGCTGTGGACCTACTACAACCGCAAATTCATACTGCCGTCACTCGGGTTTGTTGTTTTTTAGTGGAGATTTTTTTAGAAATATATTTGTTAGTACGAAATTTGGTTGAAATGACAAAATGTCGCTTTTTCTAGCATGCACAAGACGCATTGGAAGATCGTAATCTCGTACGTGGACTTGGCGCTGTATCGTAGTCCGGGCGATTCGCGCGTTTTGCGAACGGTAGCTTATACTTTCCTCAAGTATTCCATGAGGATTCCACCGTGGCTGTCGAAACGCTACAAGGTCGGTCGATTTTTCTTCTTGAACGACGATAGCTGAAGCTATGAAACTTTGCATTTGTTTTATTTTTTAGCAGACGAACTTCGGCGACTTTTTGCGCACTCTGATCGACTTTGACGAGTTGCACGAAGCGTTGACTTATTTGTCGCTGGAACTGGATGCGGCCACCGCGAAAGTGATGACGGGTAAAGTGAAAAGCGACCTCGACGCCCTTCTTCCTTTCACGCATATTGACGAGTTGATGCGATTAGCGAAAAAGGCCAACAACCATTTATTGGTAATTCTTTTCGGAAAACTTTTTTTTATAATTTAAAATATTACATATTAATAAAATAAATATTTAAAGGAATTTTTGTTTAATTTCTAGCCGGTACAAGATGTGCTTTCGAAGCTGCGAAAGTTTTTCAATTGTTACGAAATTGCGCGTCGCGGAGGCCAAATGACTTAGGCATTATTTATTCTTTTTTTAAGTATTTTATAATCGTGATGATTTGACTCTGAGCGAATTGTTCGTTTCTTTTCAAATTTGTGCAAAATTAATATTTTATGGTATACGTTTTGATTTTGTGGTGCTTTGCGCAAATGCATGAATTCCTTATTTTCTAAAACGTATTTCTACACATTTCACGATTTTTTGAAGATTATGGTAACCAGAGAGACGGATTACTGTATGTTGTGTGCTGTAGGACAATTCTTTTAAGCTATAATTTTTTTGTTTAATTTTTCCTTAAAAGTTAATGGTTTATATTAGGATAGAGCCGCTTTGGAAATGGATATATTAATTATATTATTAATTGTTGACGATTATTGTTAATAACTGATAGAAAAATGCATTGATTTTACTCGTTTCTGTACAATTTTCGATTGTTGAATATTTGAATCGTAATTATTGAGTAAAAAATTGATTTTTTGCATACTTTTTCGATGAAATTTTCGTGAAACTTTTTTTGGTTGGGCTCGTCCTCCAAAATCAGATATTTTTTATTTGTATTTTTTTATTCAATTTCAATGTTAATGAATGTTTTGAGTTTTTGGAATCTCTTTGAAGCGCGTTAGTGCGAAAATACGGACAAGACGAAAACATGACCGCTATCGGCGTACCAATCAAAATTCTCCACGAGGCCGAAGGACACATTGTCACTCTCGAGACGACTATTGGTAAGAAAACCTTTCTTTGTCGATTTTGAGGATTTTTTAAACTTTTTTGTTGAAAAATTTTAGTTTTGAAGTTTACAGTAAAAAGGTTAAAAAATTATAAAAAAATTTTTTTTAATATTAAACGCTTTATTATTGATAATTATAATAAACAACAACTAAGATTTTTTCTATAGGTTTTTAGTGAAATGAAAAGATTTTTTTAATAAATAGTTTGGTTGTAATTTTTCAAAAAATTTGCTCAGAGGAGATGCTTATACTATATTATAAACGGTTATGCTTTGCTGTTGCAGGTGAGGTGTACCGCGGAAAGTTGGTGGAGGCGGAGGACAACATGAACTGCCAGCTGGCGAACGTGACGCTCACGCTGCGCGACGGCCGAACGCAGACGCTCGACAACGTGTTTGTGCGCGGTTCGCAGATACGCTTCATCATTCTGCCGGACATGTTGAAGAACGCGCCGATGTTCAAGAACATTGGTCGGGCGCAGAAGGGCGCCCGCGGAATGGGTTTGGGCGGCGAAACGGGACCAGGTTCGGATTTTATTTTCTTCTGTGTTAATAAATGTGTGGGTGAATTCCATGGCAACAGATTCATTGTTTTCGGTTATTATATTTTTTCGGATTTGGCGGAATTCTTAGCCTCCATTGCGACCTTCAAATGTTTTTGTGTGGAGTGGGTAATCAGCAAAAATTTGTTGTGGGAAAATTGATCTGAAATTTTTAATAAAATGAATCCCAAAAAATTGGAGGAAAAGACGCACGATACTGAGCCTACTTGCCGTTAGAATTTGTTTGCGAGGCTCCAGCGCGTTTATTTCTTAAATTTTCAGGTCCGCGTGGTCGTGGAGGTAGCGCTTTTCGTGGACGAGGCGGTGCGCGCGGCGGCCCGCCGCGTGGTGGCGCTCGTGGCGGCGGAGCGCCGCCCTTCCGCGGCTAAACTCTCGTTTTTTGCGCGTTGGTCAGTCTGTGTGCCCATTCTTTTAAATAAAATGAACTTTTGGCAAGGAAATGGGGCTTTTTGACAGATTTTTGGGATTTAAACTTATCGCTGAGAAGTTCATAATTTAAAAATATGGGAAAATTGGTCTTGATGGTTGTATTTGTTTGTAATACTTTTTTTGCTTTCCACATTTTGAAACTTTTTTAGGGTGAAAAATTTTGCGGTATTAAGGAGTGTCCCGAAAACGGAAAAGGGTGGAAAGTTATGAAAAAAAAATGATTTTCCACAATTTTTTCTCGCATTTCGCCATTTTTATTTTATTTTTTGGTTTTTAATCGTAAAACGTTTTTGACGTGTTAGCCATAAAAATGGGAAATTGGAAAAGGCGAAATCGATAGTTTTTCAAGAGGTAAAAACCCCCAAGAAACCACTCTATTACATAGAGTGGTTTGATCTCACCCACCCGAAAGTCCAAGGGGAAAATGATGACCACCACCACCACCCCCTCAAATATTTTCGTGTTGTTGCATCTGAATTTTGTTAAAAACTTATCGTTATTGCTATTATTATTTCCCTTTTTTGTTGTCTTTTGTCTCTGGTTTCATGAATAAACGGAAAGTTTTTTTCTTTTTTTTAACTAAATTACAATTAACGCAAAAAATTGGACTGTAAATTGACCTACACATTTTGGTGGCAATTGCAAATATGCAAGAATTTTGATACTTTGTTTTACAATAAGAAACGACAAAAATTTATTTGAAATTTTAATTCCGTCCACAATTAAAAAAGCAAAGTGAAATTGTTTTGGTAATTATTACAAAAATGAAATAAATGCGCGCTCCCATCATCAGCGCGTCCTCTTCTGCCAGACCCATGTCCGTCTGCAGCCGACGGCTTAATCGATTTGTATTTATTTGAACCTCCGTCGAAATTTTTTTTGCTCACGCAGAAAATTCTGAGCTTCACCATTGCGCATTACCACGCCTACCCGCTCCCTCGCAACACCTCTATTCGTCCAGGAGGTTATTATGTGGTATTAAAATGAGTAAATACACTCCACCCCCTTCCCCCAAAACAGAAGGAATAAAATGAAGAAGAATTTGAATAAAGTAAATTTTGCAGGGAAGTAAATACATATTTATATTTGAGGATAATGGAGAGAAATTTTTATTTTTGTTCGGAATGAGAAATTATTTGTTTATATGGGATAAACGAAGAAGAAAATTGGAAACTATTTTTACTCCAAAAATTGGAAACTTTATTTTATTTTGTTATTATTATTATTAAAGATGATTGGGGGGGGGGTGCCCTCCCCCGTGGAACGAATGAATAAATTTTCTGGATAAACTTTTCCTTTTTAGAACTTTTTTTGGCAAATTTCTTTTTTTAATTTTGGAAATTTTAAATAAAATGAAATTTTTTATTTTTCTCTAAAAAATTTCTGATTTTTATCTCGGAAATTTTGAACTTTTTAATAAAATTTAATTTTGAGAATTTTTTTATTACTTTATTTATTATTCTAATAACATAAAATTTCTATTTTTTGAGAACAAAAAATTGTTTATTTTTTGAATGAAATTTGCGCTAATTAAAATTTCTTTTGATTTTTTGACGCAGCGAAAAATATTTTCAAAAACTTAATTTTCTCAATTTATTTGTTTTTTTTGGCTAAAACTTATTAATTTTGTGTGTGCGAAATCGATTCGTGACACGATGGATATGGAATGGAATGACTACCCTAATCTAATTTTCGGCCAGAAAATTAGATAAGAAAATAAAAAATCGAATAAAAATTTTTTTTGTTATCAAAAAATTTCGGTAATTATTTAATTTTTTAATAATATTTTCGCCTGCCTATCACAGGCGTTTTGTGTTACGACATATTTTTTTGTGAAAAATGAATTTTTTTTGTTTCTGACAGGAGGAATGGGGAGGGGAGGCCGAAATGAGAAGAATTTCTCTTTCTCGAAAATGTCAGAAACCGGATTTTCGAGGAGAAATTTTTATTTGTAAAATGAAATAAATTTGTAACAAAAAATTGAAAAAATTGGCATTTTTTACGTGCTAACTTCATTTATTCGCTTATATATTTAATTTTCTCTCACTCGTGGAAGAAAATATGCAAATTGAGGCACGAAAATGTTTGAAAATTTAATATTTTTTCTTTGCCATTTTCTTTTTTTTGGCTAGCACACAACTTGACTCCAAAAGCACGTAGAGTGGTTTGGGTGGGTGGAGCATAACTTGACTCCAAGCACGTATACATAGTGGGGTTGGGTTGGGTCACAATCATTTGACTCATTTGAATCAGAGTTGAATGATCCATTTGAATCAATGATTCAAATGAATCATGATTCACAGATGATTCAAGTCACAGCCCTGGTTGGGTGGGGGGAGGGGTGCAGGATTTTTGTTAGAAAAAACTTCAAAAATTTTGAAAATTTCAATTTTTGAAATGGAAAAAAATGCGATTATCAAAATAATTAAAAAAAATTAAATTTCTCATTCCATTTGACACTGTAGTAAGTGGGCGGCCTTTTCTCAAAAGAGAAAGGAATACGCAACGCCCAACCAGTAGTGGAAAAGAAGACGACCACGAGCGGTCGTGTACAGAGCAATAGCTCTGGACACGGACGCCCGGGATCGACTTCCCCGCGCTGGGTTGGGAGGTGAGTGGTCCCCCATAAGGGGAACTCTGGGTCGTAGTCGGATTATGTGTTGTATTATTATTACACTATAATAAATGATATTATAATACTACTAATCGACACTACACCAAATACAACAACACAAAGTCTTCTTTCTACAGATCGCCTGGCGCGTTAAGTTGTCCCCGGCCGGTGTCAATTTGTTGCGCACCCTTTTTCAATTTTTGAAATTTTATTGTTTTTTGAATTGTTTTAGCCTTAAATTTTCGCTTTTTAGGTTTTCAATTTTTTTCTTTTTAATTGTTCAACTTTTAAAACCCAAAAAATGAAATTTAAAGCTAAAACAATTCAAAAAGTAATAATTTTTGCGGAAAAAAATGAAAAATTGAAACAATTTTTCAAAATATTTCACTTTTTTCGTAAAAATTATTACTTTTTGAATTGTTTTAGCTTCAAATTCATTCAATTTTTCACCTCGCCGCAACAAATTTGCGAATTTCATTGGTTTCCTTCGAAAAAAATTTTTTTTTTGCAAATGCCTTTTTGGCACGCAAAACCAATTTTGCCAATTTTGAGAAATTTTTTAATAATTTTTCATTAATAATTTTTTATTACGAATTTTTTGTAAAAACTGTTGTTCTGAGGGCGAATTCAGTGTGTATTTCATACGGTTTTTGATTCTGCTCGAAACTGAGTTACCGTAGTCGTGGAAAAATTTTTTTACGGTCTCCCTCTCTCTATCTTTCTTTGTCTCTCGGTCTGTCTGTCTCTCTCTATTCTCTCTCTCTCTCTCTATTTCTCTCTCTCCTCCACCTCTTTTTCAAAAGCTTTATCGCCGACATTTTTCGAAAATTTCTCACTTCGATCTTGTCTGTTACCCAGCGCACTTTCACTTTTAACCGACTTTACATACTTTGCATGAGTCCCGACGCGATCTTAGCTGATATCGTGGGAGAGGGGAGGGTGGTGTTATTTTTGTCCCCTTCCTTCATACAATTTGTTTGCATTTCACAGCATTTTGCACCTTTTGCGTTTTCTGTCTCATCACATTCTTTTGCATTTTTGTCTTGCACTTTATTTTCTAGCATTTTTTTCTCTTGCGTTTCTCTTGCATTTTTTCGCTTGCGTTTTTTTACTCGCTCTGTGGCCAGACAGCACTTTTGCGCTCGCGCGCATTTTGTGGGACGCGCGGTGCACTTTTCCACATGCATTTTTACGGACAAAAGCAAAAAAAAATTTTCAAAATATTTCTTTGAATTTTTACAGATTTTGCATTTCGCATTTTGCATTTGCATCGGTCACTATGTACTATTCATTCAATACTTGAAGTTTGCACATCATAATATATTGCGTCAGCCAAAAAATTTATTTATTTTCAGTTATTTTTAAATGTTTTTTTTGATTATGATATTGAGATTGAGTGATATTGAGAATGATTGATGTGGAGATCCAATTGAATTCATTTTTCGTAAATTACAGTCAAATTACAGACAATTTGCCCAGTTACGGTCAAATCACTGACAATTTGCCCAGTTACGGTCAAATCACTGCTTGAAAAGTTTGCATCATTGAAAAACATTGCGTCAGCCAAAAAAATTTATTATTTTTTTAAAAGTTATAATAGTGATAAATAAATGTCATTTCGATATAAATTGGATTCAAATGTCTCCCCCCCCCTCTTCAATGCTTTTTTTAAATTTATTTTCTTATTTCGTCGCAGCCTGTCTATAGTTGTGGACGTGAAAGAAAATGTATCCAATTTGGACAAAGCAAAGTTTTGTATGCAAAAAATTAAGCTATACTACAGATATATGTATGTAGATAAAATACATTTTTGAGAAATTACTTCATTTCGTTCGATACAAATCGCATCCGACGTTGATGGACGGATGGATGGAGCCGGTGGATCTGCGTGCTGGACAGTTACAGTACTTTGAGATTGATACTGAGAATGATTGAAACTGAGAATGAGTGATGTTGAGAATGAGTGATATTGAGAATGAGTGATGTTGAGAATGATACGGCCGGACCGATCTAAGTTGGATGCAATTTGTATCCAATTGGATACATAGTAAATTACAGTTAAATCATTGACAGAATTTGCACAATTACAGTCAAATCACTAATACAAATTTGTACAATTTGCATTGCTTTTTTTGGTAGGGGGGGGCTTAGCAATGCAAATTGTTTCTCTCTCTCCAATTTGCATCATTTCTCTCTCCCAAAATTGCTTTCAATTACGTACAAAAATACAATTTTTTTTCGAAAATTTGCAACTATTTTTCAAAATCTTTACAAATTTACTCAAAAATTATTTGCTCTGAAAATTTTTGAACACGTATTTTCCGACCACCTGGGGGGGGGTGGAGGACATACGTAGTTAGCTTTCGATAAAAAAAACTCAAAAATGCACTTTTCACATTAAGCACCACCATTACTCCGCCTTGCGCCCACCCCACCTCTCTTCCTACCCCCCCCTGAGCCCCCAACACCGCGCTACCATCTTTCTTCTTGTGATTTGAATGAGGAAACCCGGGTGGGGGGAGGCGAAATGGGATGGGCGCGCAGCTATTTTTTGTTTTTGTTCGAACCTTTGTGTTGTTCCGAACCGCTTCAACCAAGTTAGGCGAATCTCTCTCGCAGTATTTGTATTTTGTAAAAACAAACGAAATGCAAACGAGGAGGGAGGATGAAAAAAATGAAAACTCTTAAAGCTTGATTTTCTTCAAGCTGCGTGACTTAAATGAATAACGATGGAACACAAGAAGATTCTCTTTTTTAGGCGAATCTCCCCCAGTCACCCTCTCTATCCCTCTCGCAGAATGCCTTTTGCAAAAAAACAAAATTAAAACGAGGAGGGAGGACGAAAAAAATGAAACTCTCCTCTAATAGGGTGCCCGATGCACTTGCACCGGCCCCCTTTTGAGGGGGGA
>SAUE01000019.1:33772-44675 GCA_009724625.1 Deladenus siricidicola
GAGTCATTTGAACCGAATCCGACTCCGGTTCGTGAATCCGGTCGGATTCAAGTCGGATTCAAGTCAAAGCACTGCTAAAAAGTCTTATAAAAATTCGAAAATTTCCAAAAAATCATTCAAACATTTCTCCATGTGGGGGAGGGAGGGGGTTGCTCTACCACTCTCCTGATCCCGCCCCTAGGAATGGCTCTCCTTCCGAACCACCCAACCACCTCCCGCATTAGCCCTCCACTGCAAAAAAAGGCGTAGTAGACAAAAAAATAATTTCAAATTTTACATCTCAACATTCCGTGAGGCTTTTTGAATGGCCGCGCGAATTTCGTCGTCCAACGTGAATTTCAGCCTTTCCACCCTTTCGTCGTCGGCGGTGGTGGGTGGCGTCGAATTTGCGCTTTCAAATGTCCTACAAAAAAGAAGAATAAAGAAATGAAAAAATTTTAGGGTTTTTTTTCTAAATCGCTGAACAAAGTCGTATTTTTATAGTAAAAAAATAAATAAAACTTTCGTAAAAAAATTAAAAAACTAAACAAATGTTAAATTCCTCCAAATCAAACACAATTTTCCGTCCATAACCAATCAACACAAATTAAAAGGAAAGCGTGACGGGAACATGGCAAAACTTACTGTCCCGTGCTCACAAACTCCACGACGTAGTCGAGCAGCGCGGCCAGCGGCGGCCCCTCCGCCGGCGTGTGCTCGTAGGTGCCGAACGCCTCGCAGTTGTCGTTGATGGAGAACTGGCAAAAAAATCATAACAATTTTAAAAAACATTACACATTTTTGTACATTAAAAAATCAAAACTGAAAAACTAACCAATATGAAATTTATTCAAAAAAGAAAAGTACAGTGATATGCTTTGGAAAGCACAAAAATTCATAAATATCCTCAGTGACCAGAAAAAAGGGAAAATAAAATTTTTTTGTAAAAACAATTTTTCCCATGTTAAAATTCAAATTTTGGCGATTTCCCCCACTAAATTTTTTTTATTTAATTCCGCCCCAACCCCATTTAAAATTACTGGCAGGTTTGTCAGCGCCAACGCCACTCAACGCATCCTATGCCATGTCGTTATGCGCATACATGTATCCGGGATGAAGATTGTTTTTTTTGTTATTTTCCCATGTTAAAATCGACATTTTGACGATTTTTCTCAGGAACAATTCTTTGTTTTGGAATTGGAAAAATTCCGCCTCCCCACTCCCAATCTCCACCACACAAGACAGTCTACACAAAGCGTCACTCAACAACCTATGCGCCCCTTCTTTTTCTCTCAAAAAATTCTCAGCACACTGCCACTTGCATTGTATACCTGTATGGTTTTGTCGAACCAGCGATTGCGCGTGTTCTGCCGCGTGCCGCCGCCGTGCAGCGATTGGCGCAGCTTTTGTGAGGACTTCGAAAATTTCGGGTCGCTTATCGACTTGTCGAGCGCCAACACGAAAAGCGCTCTCTCAACCGTCTCAATCGATTTTGCATCCGTTTCTAAAAACACAAAAAACCATCATATATGATCGAGTATGAATCGAGTAAAGCGAATTCTGTTTGCCAGTTTCTTTAAAAAATATTCCCTGGCTAAAAGTACTACCGATTAAGAAAAAACCTAAAAAATAACGTCTGCATGAGATTTTTGGTCGCAAAATCATCATCCCCCCTCCCCCCCCCCCCACCTGTACACTACGTGTGCCAGATTTGGTAAACAAATGGTATAAAGAAAAAAAATCCCCAAAAAATCTTTTATATTCGGACGGTATCGGGGAGGGAAAAAGGACCTGCCGTCCCCCAGGGCCGACGAGCCCGTTTAAGCTCCACCAGACGTCGTAGAACAAAACAAAACTTTTTTCTCATCTTGCTTTCTCCAAAAAAAATCCGTTCAAAAATAAAAGAAACATTAAATTAATTAATGAACAAAAAACGCAAAATTGGGAAAAAATAAAATATTTCCAAAAAAATATGAATAAATTCGCAAAAAAAATTTTTTTTTGCTCATCAAATAACTCCCAAGAATTAATAAAGAGAATAATTTTACATAATTTTAAAAAAGAGCGCTTACTTTCCAAGCGTGCGTAAACGTCGGCCCATTCGTTGCGCTCGTCCGCCGAGCAAAGATTCACCGCCTCCCAATTTTCGGCCTCCGACTGCGCAAAAACCTCCGCAAATTGGCGTCGCAATTGTTCGGCGGGCAGCGGCTCATCCTCCTCGCTCAGCACCGGAAAATAAAAACTCTAAAAATAAAAAATAAAATAAATTCCACAAAACGTAAATAATCTTTTTAATGTGAAAAATAATTTGAAAGTGCCCAAATCTATTAGAAATTTTTTTTGAGCATTTCCCTTTCTCCCAAAAGGAAAAGCGGGGAAGGATGTCTGTTAAAAAAGTAGGGGAGCGAAAATGTCATTTTTCTATTTTAAAAAATTATTAAAAACCGGGGGCATTCCCCCCCCCACCGCCTCAATTTCTGGTTACTCTGGTGCGCAAATAAAGTGTTCAAGATAACACATATAAAAATCAAAAAATTACATGGCCGTTGCGCATGACGATAATGTGCCTCGCTCGCACCGCCAAATCCTTACCGTAGCGAATTTCGTCGCGATTTCTTCGCGGCACTCTAACGCTACCATACAGCTTCGCGTACTGACTCATGTCCAAGGGTTCGCCGGCGCCCGTTCGATCAGTCTTCAGCTCGCCCCTGCACACAGATTCACTTGAGCATTAAAAAATTGGCAAAAAACCAACAGAAAAAATGAGTTATATATCGATTAATCGGAGATTAAAGATCTATGTATATTCTCTTCCTTATTGTATTCTCTTCCTCCTAATCCATCAACCAGCCAGAAAGTAATTGAAATTTCAAAATCAATGTCGCACACTTTTCACAAAACACTCAGAAAGAAATCAATTTTTAATGGCATGTAATATTTGGCTGAAATAACACGGAAGAAATGTTCAGAAAACTACAAAACATAAAAAAATTAATTCAAATTTCCGCTAAAAATAAATTAAAATATCCTCCATAAAATACCCCACCCCATCCCGTTAATCACGTGAACAAGACTCAAATTTTTCAAAACAAAAATTCACCTAACAACCCACTGTAGAAACTTGAGACTGGCGTGCACCAGCTTCGTCGCCACCTCCACCTGGCCGTCGCGATCGTGGCTAAAGCCCTTGAAGTCGGGCAGCATTATGCCCGGACTGGTGACGATTGGCAGCGGCGTGCGCGCCTCCAGATACGCCACGTTCAGCCACCACGGCGTCAACTGCAATGTTTTGGTGTTGGATACATACATGGACAAAGGGGGGGGGGTCTTACCCCCCCCCATTTCGTCGTTTTTGAAAATTTTTGACAACTCACTTCGTAATTGGCGCGGAACGCCAACTACGAAGTGGGTTCTGGCCGGCGCGAAGCGCCGGCCAGCCGAAAAAATCACCTCGTAACGTCGAAAATCACTCAAAAAATGCATTAAAATCACTAGAAAGTGACTTTATTTTGTATTTCATTTCGTAAATTTACGAAGTGATTTTTTTTATTTCACTTTAATTTTACGAAGTGTTTTCGGAAAAGTGTATTTTTTGAAGGTTAAAAATTTTTTTCGCGCTTCGTGCGATTTTTAGGACTTTCTAGTAGTCTAAAAAATTTGAAAAAATTTCGAAAAATTTTGAAAAAAATTTTGGAAAAAAATTTGTGAAAAAATTTTTTTGAAAAAATTTTTGGAAGTGATATATCCAAAAGAAAGAGTTCTTCGAGAGCGTTCCAAAACATACTCGCTCAGTTTTGTCCCCCGATCAAAGCTGGCCGTTTGAAAAAAAATCCCTTCGTACCCTCCTCGAGCCGACCCCCTCCCCCCTTGTCCATGTATGGTTGGATAACATAAGTAAGTGATTCCTTCTCCCCTCACCCACCACAGTAGGGGTGGAGTATGGCACAAAAAATTGATCTTTTTTTTTTGAAAAGTGAGACAATGCCAAGCAAAAATTCCTTAAATTTAAGGAATTTTAAGCTTATGTTTGCTTAAACAAAGAAAGTAAGCAAAAACAAAAAATACCTTTAGAGAAAAAAAAGCAAAAGGAAGCAATTTCCCACCCAATTCGGAAGCTGTTCGGCGCGCTTCTCCAAAAGCCTCTGGAGATTGTGAGCCTTTTCGTCGTTCGCCAAATCGTGACATACGTTGTACGCCTACAACAAAAGTACATAAAAAATCGCTTGAATCAAAAAAACGGAAAAAAATTACGATCCCCAATCACAAAAATGTAGTGGACGAGAAATTGACAAATATAGCCAAAAACAAATTAGAATATACCTCGACAATTCGCTCGACTTCCTGCTGGGACCGGTGGCGCTTCTTCGCGAAGACGTGGTTGAACGCGAGAAAGTTGAGGATGGTGGTGGAGAGGGTGGGAACCGGTTGATGCGGCAAACCATCGTCGCCGCCCTTCTCTGCCGACGACGAAAGCGAGCGCCACGCGCCGGCGCCGCCGTTCGCCACCGCAGGCGTTGGTGGCGGCGCATTCGACGACTTTCGGGCTAAATTAATTTCTATATCAAAAAAATTAAAAATACAAAAAATTGTATACATACATATCAGGGATGAGTCGAAAATGAATTTGAGATTTCGAAAATCGTAAATCGAAAGACCCCCGTGATTTCGAAAATCGAAAGGAAAAAATCACCAAAAATCGAAAGAAAAATTTTCTCGAAAATTTCAAAATAAAAATGTGCGGAGCATTTTATTAAAAAAATTTTTTTTCACAAATAGCCGTTTTTCTCCCTACGTTCAGCCATGTGTTGAATCGCAATAGAACGGGCCCTCATTCTGTTGGTGATGAAATGAATTTTTCGACAATTTGCAGCAACATTTTTTGTACTTTTTTTTTCGATTTTCAGTCTTCTGTGCACCCTTTTCCAAACCTTCCACTTTTTTTCAAATCTCGCAATTAATAGACTTCAAATTCATCAAAATGTTCATTTTAAATGTTTAAAATTCATAATATAATTTTTAACAAAATCAGAAAATATATTCCGGGCTTGAGGCCATAGGAAAGAAACTTCGAAGGGCAGTTTTTCAATTTTAATTGAATTTTTTATTTTCGACACAACCATTTTTTGCCAGAAAATCATGTACAATTTCATGCAATTCATTGCGAGATTTAAGATTAAAGAAATTTGAAATAACTTTTGACAAAAATGCACGAAATGAAATGCCATTTTCGAAAATCGAAACTTTTCTCACCCCTGATACATACATATGTATATGTATGATAAATACTTTCCAAAACAATTCCAGCGAAAATTTTTCCACCCAAAAAGCTTTTCAAAAATAAACAAAAATGACGATAATAATAATAATAATACGGTTTGATAAGAAAATATTTTTGATCGCAAAAACTAATTTTTCGCTTTGAAGTTTGACTATCATAGAAAATTATAAAAAATTGTACACATAAAACAAAAAATACTCCCATATGTACATACATAAATAAATTATGAACGTAAAAATATATTGTAATTTTGATGTAAAATACAAAAAAAGGTGTAAGACAATTTCAACTGACACAAAATTGATTTTTTTAATATTTTTTGTTTTCCATCTAAATTTATTTTTTCCGTGTAAAAGCTGATATAAAAAACCAAAAATGAATGTAAACGTTGATGCTGAATGTGGTCAATGAAATTTTTGCGGTCTTTATTAATTGTATTATATATTTCGTTAGGTAATACTGACTTTCAGTGGCGTAACCTAGGATTTCAAAATAGGGGGAGCAAGATTTTTTTTGAGCAAGACATCTTCACGCCCTCTAATTTATGTTTTATGTTAAATTCAAATTTTATGTTTTTTCTGTCTTTCCACGTTCTATGTGTCTCACCTAAAAAAAATTCAAAAATTGATAAAAAAAATTATTAAAAAAACAATGTAAAAAAGCTAAAAGAACATAAAACACGACCAAAAAACTCACCACTAAACGACGGCTGCACCATTGTGCTGAGCTTGTGGAAGGCGTCCTTCTCGTTCGACAATAGACGTCCCATTTTCTGCAACTAAAACTATTATATTATAGTTCAACGAAACTTATTCACACTTTTTACAGTAAAAATGGTTAAATATTTAAAATCTGAATGCGATTTTTGTGAAAATCATACCATTTTGAATTTGTTTATCGGCAATTTTAAATTTAAAAAAATGCCTGTAATTTTGGAGAGAGAGCGAGGCAGAGAGAGAGAATACAAAAATCTTTATTTTTGCAAATTCTATTTAATTTCAAGTTGAAAGGAAGTGGTCTCGATCATGAAACGGTAACTCACTCTTTTACAAACCACTTCATTAGAGATTTAAAACCAAAAAATGATTTATGACAAAAAAAAATTTTATAGCAAACATTCTTGTTGGACACAAACATAAAAATTTAGATAGGCGAGACTATTTGAAAATAAATCTGCTGACTCCCTCCCTCTCTCCTCCTCCCTTAAAATAACGAAAATAACGTCGACACATTTCTTTCATTAAAAATACCTTAAAATTGTTGGTTTACATTAGAATAACATATGTATGTTTAACCAAGACAAAACACGAAATAAAAATTTAAAAAAATTTGAAAATAAATTAAAGGCAAACATGGTAGACAAAAGAAAGAAAGAATTACCGCAGCGCTTTGGCGAATTTTCATCGAAAGTTTCGGCTAAAAATGAATAGATTTGGCGAAATCAAATCCAATATTTGTTCGTAAAATGTTGAGTTAAATGCAAATAATAAGAGAAATAATCAAAAAATTTCCTCCGCTTTTTAAATCGCAAAATTACCCGTTCAAAGAGCACAAAACATTTTCAGGAAGATTTTATCACTCATTCCCCCCCCCTTTCACCTCTATCCAACCTCCAAAAAATGCTATTTTTGAATCACAAATAGTAAAAAACAATTCGAAGCAACAATTCGATTAGACATTTAATTGTTTTAGACAAAAATAACTGACGTTTTAGACGGAATAAAAATATCGCCAAAATTAAAAAAACCCAACCCACCAAAATGACCATCCTATTAAAATTTTTTTCTCCAAATTTTTCTGTGTTACTAATTTTCATAACTCCGCGAAATGAAAATAAATAGAAACTTTCTTTTATCAAATGCCACTAAAAATAACCAAAAATTCTCGAAGAATGACACAATTTACCAGGAAAAAATTAAATAAAAATCAAATTGCTTTTCTTCAAAAAAATATGCAAAATAAATGACAAAATGTATTTTCGCGTTGAAAATAAATATTTTTATGCAAGAAACTATGTCCACTACAAAAAGTGTGGTTGCCGAGCGCGTCGGGTACACAAAAACAATAATTAATCTACGCATTTTCCTCGCAGCAAAAAAATAAATAAATTGGCGAAGACAAAAATAAAAATCGATCTTTTTTTCACTCTGCTTCCATATTCGGAAGAAGAACAACCGTTTAATTCGCCCCAATTTCACCTTTCTTCAGCGATTTTCACAACTATTTTCACTTTCATATCACCTCTACTCACCCTTTAATCGCTTTTATTCATCAAACCTTTTGAATAATTGTATTAAAAACAGTAACTTATATATTATTTTATTTGTACTTTCATATTTTTGCAGTTTCATTGATTATTTCCCACAAGAAATTTTAAAGTATACGCCAAAAGAACACCCCAAATTACTAGTTGCTCAAAGTATAGCGCTAAAGAACATTCGACAGACTATTAATTAACTAAAGTACAACATTTTCATTAAAAAACCACTCGCGATATTGTTCGTCAAACCATAGATAACATGAAAATAAAACCCATCTATTATTCACTACCTTACAAAATTAGAAATAATACCTAAAAAAGTAATGTACTATCTAAAATCTCGGATTGGGAAAGGACAATCAAAAAATTTACAAATGTGGTGAAAAAGAATGAAGTCCGAATATTTCAATTTTTTTTCTTCGAAGAAAACGTTTCCCACAAATACATCACTTATTTTTTCCATAACAAGCTTCAAAAACTTCATAAGGAAATCAACTAGGCATTGCCCAAATCAAAACAAAACATTTTTGAAAAACTCAAAAACAACATTAAAAACTTGTCAGTTGATCAACGCGCAAATTTCAATTTCAAAGAGTGGTGTGAACGAATTTCACATATTCCCTTCATTAGCTTCACAAAATGGAACACGTAATAGATACAAAACAGCATAGTTAAACAAAATAATACATATGTAGTTATAAAAACAATTTAGTCTCGCGTGCTGTCATCGCCGTCTGACTTCGTTCGCGAAAAGAGCGCGACAATTTTTGTGTGCACTCCGCGTCCAGGCATTCGTCGCCGTCGTCGTCATGTAGCGTGCCGATGGCCGTATGCGTGGAGCGATTCGAGCGCGCAACCGCCGCTGCCGCGTTGTCGAATAGACTGTGGATGGGTGGCGCCATGTGATGCACTAGCATCACCGACTGGCCGTCGTCCGCGACAAAGTCGAAATCTCTACTAAACAAAACACATATTATTCGGTGATACATTCTTTTTTGTCGAAAAGCCGCAAATTTTAAAAAGCAAAAAAAGTTAAAAACCAAAAAATGTGATGCAAAATTGACTTGAAATTTATACATTGCAGTTAAAATTATTAAACTAAAAACCGAATTACCTCTTCATAACCAAGTCGGTAAGCAGCGTGCAAATCGGAATAAAAAACAACGCCAGCCAGAAAGTGTAGCTTGAGCACATGATGACCGCCATTCCGCTTAAAGTCGCGCCGAACGTAAAAATAAGGCCAAATCTGTAAAACCAAAAAGCGAATAAAATAATTACAAACAAATACAATTAATAAAATAATTACAAAAATAATTGTCCAAAAAAAGCAAGAAAACATAACGCACACACATGTACACTTACCCATGAGTATAGAACGAGAAAGAAGAACCAGAAAGCGATGGAGCCTATGCATGAGAACCAAATCATGTAAGTCCACGAATCACACTCCAACAAAGCCTTTAGGCACACCGTCGTGACGACAAACTAAAACGATTTTTAGAATGTTTAAACTCAAATAATAACAAATCGAAAAAAATACCGAATAACACGAATTTCCGAGCATCATCCATCCTCCAGGCAAACCAGACTCCCAAACAACTTGGTCCTTCAAAAATCCATAACTCAAAAAGAAAAGTAGTAGAGAATGCCACAGCGACAATCCGATCCACATTGCAAATCGCTGAAATCAATGTAAATTATGAAAAAAAATCCAAAATTTCAAAAATGGCTTACAGTATTGGAGAACGCTAGATCTTGAAAGGACGGATAAATCCATGGATGTCGAAGAATCAACTTCGAAGAAATCGGACGATCAAAAAGACCGAGAATAATTGGAGGAAAGGCGGTAAAAGCGATGTTAAACGACGCAATTATCCACCTATAAATTCGCGTTAATGACTGAACTTATTTTCAAATCAATTTCAAAACCACGCACCTATCAAAGATAGTCTGGCCGGAGAAAGCGGAGAAGAACGCGAACCACAACTCGATGATGTACAAACAAATGTTCTTGTAAAAACTATACAAAATCACTTTCACACTCCGATCGTAGTTCCAAGTGCCGTGGACGAGAAGCAATCGGCGCAAAAAGTGAAATTGCGCGATGGAATAGTCGCTGGCGGACGCCGCCTGAAGGCCTTCCTCGCCGGTTATGCCGACGCCAACATTCGCCGCCTATATGCACATTTCCAATATTATAAAAATCGTTCATGAGAGGGGGAGGGGGCTAAAATTTATAAATTTCAAAAATTTTATATCCTTTTTGAAGTCAGAAGAAAATTTTGTGGGCACTTTTTTCATTACAAAAATGAAAAAAATATGCTTAAAATTTTAATTTTTCTATACTTTTATATAGACAATCGTCGCGATTGTCTAATTGGTTTCAAAATTTTGAAAAGACGTTATAGACCAAAATTTTCCAGTTTAGAAATTGACTCCTTCCATGAAAATTTTTTTACAACTAATTTTTAATTTTTTTGAACATTTTTTGAAAAATTTTAATGCCAAATTTCTACATAAAAAATTTTTTAAGGGTTTTTTTGTTAGTTTCAAAGTGAAGAGCTCATCGAAATAAACGAAATTGACTTTTCTCTGTAAGCAGAAAAAATTTCTCTTACCCCTCCATAGAAAATTTGTGAGTTCGCCACCGATAATACAGATAAGCAAATACATATTATGTAATTTAAAGGCAAAAAATTAAAAAAATTAAGCCTCAAAAGAAAGTAAGCAGATATTGCTCACAAACAGGGAATAAAAATTTATTCGAAAACCTGAATCATAGCCACATCATTTGCACCATCGCCAATGCCGAGAACAATTTTGCCGGTGGACTCGCGCACAATTTCGACAATTTCGGCCTTTTGCATTGGCGTCATACGACAACAAATCACCGCATGGCAAATTAGCGCCAATTCGGTGAAAATTCGCCGTGCTTCGCCGCTGGTGGCCTGGTGAAGCGCCGCACCGCTAATCACCAACGCAAACTCCACGCCATCCTTCACGTATTGCTTCGACTGAAAAATTGCAATTTTAAAGAGAGTTTTTAACTTAATTATGCATAATAAACAACTACTCACCTGTTCCAAAAACGTGATCAAATCAGACAAGACATCGTCATAGGACCGTTTGTCCAAAGTTAACAATTTCGTTTTCTTTGTACAAAGCGCACTCGATTGAGCGATATTTATGGCCGTTTCACGCTTGTCACCAGTCAAAATCCAAATTCGTATATCAGCCGACAGTAAGGATCGTATCGTGCATGGAACGTGCTAAAATGAAGCATAAAATAAATAATAAACTCTGCATTTCCATATTTAAAACTATGAATCCAATATTTATTATGCAATTAATTTACATAATTTTAACGGTTAAAAACAAACATCTTG
>SAUE01000019.1:50763-65901 GCA_009724625.1 Deladenus siricidicola
GTAATCGGGGTACGCTTCCACTGCAAGTGCTGCTAATTCTAACCCCTAAGCCCACTGCCAGCCCGCTAGCGCTACATCGAGAACGAAAAAAAAATTCCGAAACGATTTCGAAAACTCAAGTCTATTTGAATTCGAAAAAGCCGCCTACAGTCATTCGCAAGCAAATCGCTGCGAAACCAAAATCGATTTGACAGGCGACACAAACAAACAAACAGAGTATCTCCGATTAATAGAGTGGATCTTTGAAATGGTCGATAAATGTATTTTTGTAGGAGTCTACGTGAACCGTGGCGGCGCCGGAATGCTATCCGAAGCGTGCAATTAACTCGGTAATGATTTTGATTTTTTTTGTTTGGGCATCATTGAACTTTTTATTTTTTCGTAGTTGTGGTAAATTTACTTTTTTGGAATTTCTGCATGATATTTTTTGAGTATTGATATATTTTTTAATATTGTTATTGACTTTGAATTTGTTTTGTACTTTGTAGACATGATGAGTTTGTAATTTAACAGATCATCGACAAACAGGTGATGGGCCTTTCGCGGGAGAGATTATCATACAATTTCTAACTTTTGAAACGCTCTCCCTCTCTCTGATCGTACTATTTTTGGCGTTTAAACTTATTTTTAAAGTTCTGTAAATTTAAAGAAAACCTTCAATAAGAATAGACCCCTGTAACTTTTATTCGTTGGGCCCATACATGTTGAACCCCCGCCCATTCGCGGATGGGTTGTGCATTACGTAGAAAATTATAAAGTACATATAAATGCAATAAAAACGGAAAAAATGTTGGGTTACGCAAAATTTTCGGCTGGGTGACGCAAATTGTTTTGGGTTGCTCGATAATTTTTCCAGTTGTGTGTGTGTGGGAGGGGGTTTGGACAGGTATGGTTTGGCACACTATGTCCTGTCAAATATCAAGCTTTGAGTTTTTTTTTTAATATATTCTAAGCTCTTTGAAGCTTAGCGTACTTCCATTTGTGGAAGCGCTGAAATGATATTTGAAAGTAATTTATATTTATAATTAACTCTACAGTACACCAATTTGATGCTTTATTTTTTATGACGATTTTTTTGTTATTTTAAAATTTAATTGTTCATATAAAAAGACATTGTCCTTTTAAGGAACAAATTTGCGTCGTTTTGTTGATGATGATTTTTGATACGTTTGATCTTTTATTTCATTAAAGAGCAACGGATAAATAATTTATGGCTTTTGCAAACTGTTGAAATTTATTGCATTTTCCATTGCAAAAAAAAGAATGTTTAAAGTCGTAAACAATTTTTTTAATATTTCGGTATGCACTTAATTACTATTCGAGAGACGTGTGTATATGTTTGCGTGTGGGGGGCAGGCTGATCTTCGTCGATGGAATGAGCAACGAGCATTCACATCCGCGAACTTGGAAAGAGTCATTACGTCCTTTTTTTGCTAAGTTTTTTCGATTGTTTTCACGCGTTTTTTTGCGATTTTTAGCTATTTTTCACGCTCGTGTTCGCGCACAGAAGATATCACTTGAGCCCATTACTACGCGCATAAATCAAAGGCGCGATCGTTTTTCGCAGTTGTTTTTGAGATATTTGAGAATGTTCACACCAATAATGAAGCGAGAATTTGGCGACCAGACGAGACAAAAGTCGTAAATTTTATTTTTGTTAAACGGTTTTTGCTAATTTGCATCGAGCGAGTTATTGTCGAAAAATGAAGAAGAATGAAAATGGCTAAAGCGGTGGATTAACAACCAAAACAATTTTTTTAAAGATTAACATTTTTTCTGAACTATTTGCAAGAAACATTTCGCCTTGATAAACAGGCCGGTTATTAAGCCCTCCTCCAAGTTTTTGCGTTGTTTTTCATTTTTTGGTTTTTGATGTTTGGAGGCTGTTGTTGTTGTATTGAAAGTACTTCTACACTCTAATCCTCACAAACATTTAATTGGAAGCAGTTTTCCCTTGTCTGAAGCTAATTGAATATATTCTGTGTGAGGTTATGGTACGCGTTTTCTTCAGATATTTTTGAACAGAAACATAAATTTCTCATATTACATAATCCATTAAGTCTCGAGCGCGTTCTCATTGTAAATCATTCGGAATCGAGCATCAAAACCGAGAATTAGTCAGAAGAAGTCGTAAAAGTTATCTGTTCCATGAATAATGTTCGGGAGAGAAAACACTAATTAGTTTCAAATAATTTCGAAGAAGACATAAATCTTCATTTATTTTTGCGCGTTTGAGAATGTAAAAAGTTCGCTATTTTTGTTGCAATGTTTATGGGAAAAATTTTACGACTTTTCCATACCTTTTGGTATTTTGCGCGTCCGACTGAGTTTTTGGATTTTGTTTTTTACCGCATATCCCTCTCAACGTCGAAAACATTGCGCCTCACAAAAAACACCAAAATTATTCCCAAACGTAAAACGCCGAAAAGGATCACTAAAGTGATAAAAAAAAATAGTTGTAATAGATGTCATAGCAATGAGTTGCATGTAAAAAACCAAGCGGAAGTCTAGTTTTTTGAAGGCGTACGTTCACTAAGCATTTTTTAGCTGAAAACATAGTTAAAGTTGAAGAAATCACTTTCTCGTATATCGGTTCTAGCTGCGCAATTAATGAAAGCGAATGCCGATACCAATGGGAAAGCTCAAAAAACGACCGCTTGATAAATTGTTTGGGAGAAAAATGGGGAATTTTTTTGATTTAATAAAATGTACTATGAAAAATATCCATTCGTTGGCAAACCACTGATTAAAACATTGGTTCAACAAAAAGAAGAGAATTTTTTGGTTGATTTTGTTAATTTATTTTCCCTGTTTAAGAATTATTTGCGCGCCATTGAGGTCTCTGCTTTTTTTAATGAAATCATCCAGGAAAATATTGAGATTTTTTTAACATTGTCTTTCTCTTCGAGGAATTTTTTCGGGGTTCTTTCCACGAATTCTAAAAAAAATTCTTCTACATCACACTAATCGAACTTACTTACAAGCGCAATAATTCATGCAAATATGAACTTGTTAATCTTCCAATATTATCAAATTATTTTTCGATAAGAGCGAATTTTACCATCCAAATTTTTAAGTATAAAACTAACGGAAATATTTCACTTATCTCAACTTTAACTGAATGTGATAATTGAAATTAGAGATTTCATTAATGTACAGTGATTTTCTTCCTTTTTTTTGGTAACACCGATTTTGTTTTTTGCATCACTTTTAAAATAAACATGAAAGATTCCTTCCTTTCTCAAAAGCCAGCCAATTTTTTTACTCAACGCTGTTTCTATATTGATTAAATTATAGATATATGCGCTTCAGTGATATTCTATCTTTATCAGTTAGCCTGCAAAAAAATCCATCTAAAAGCGAAACGTTGCTAAAAGTGAAAGTTTGAGCGTAGTATGTGCTGTAATTCATGTAGAAAATGATTTCCTTTAAAACAACATAATGGTAAAAGTACGAATTAAAGATTCTTCTAACCACACATGCATGAAAGAGAGGGGAGGGGTCGTGCGAGAGAGAGGGTTACGAACTTACTAAAAAAAGAAACTTCTTGACTGAAAGCGATAGCAACCAACCATTTTTTGGTTGTTTGTTTGTTGATTCTGCTCAACGATTTTTGCTAGGAAAAAGGAGGAATCGCTAAATAAATATATACATTTGTGTGTACGTGTTACCTGAAAAGGAAGATGCTTGCAAAACATCCGCCTGCCATTTTTGTGTTATGCTTAACGTGATATGTACTGATGCAAACGAAATTGCTTGATTAATGAGCCGCCATTGATTTATTGACAAGATTGTTTTATTGCTACCGCCGTTCAATGATGAATGAAAATTTTAATTTGTGATGTATTTTTGATTCTCCCTACAAGACATCAGTAAATAATTATTATTTTTACTTGATCAGACAACAAATTCCGCGCATTTGTAATAAAACTTACAGCTAATTTTTTTCAATGTTTTCTTTTATTTTCATTTGCTTTTTTTTGAAAGTCGGATTTTTTTCTAATTTTGGTTTTTTGAATGGAGAAAAAGTTTTTGATTTGATTCACAAAAATTTACGTTGTGATTCACAAAAATTTATTTGAATTTATTTTTTCACAATTAACATATTTTAGGTCGAAAAATTTTGGACCTCTGATGTTGTTGGTCATTGTCGCAAAGCGTTTGAGAAATTTTTATTATACCCATATTTTTGCTATGTTTTATGAAGAGATTTTTCACTAAAAATTACTCAATATGCTGAAAATCATTTTTAAACTCTGCTTCCATATCCAATTTTAAGACATTTGCATGCGATCTGTTCAATTTTAATTTTGATAGAATGTCATCAGTAATGGTGTGCGAAAACATTTTTTCGTGTTAAAATGATTGACCTTCGTGATTCTAATGCGCTATGTTTTCAAAGCTTTTTTTTCAACAAAAGCAACCGAATTTTAATGTAAAACATAATTGAATTTTTTAGTAAAATGAGAATTTTGTTGTTGTTGCTTTTTCGGGTATCGTATTCTTCCTTGCCTACAGTAGTGGTTAAGAAAATGGAAACGCTCTTCTTCGAAAAGATAAGGATTGAAACAGTAAATTCTCTTTTGAATGATATCAATTCGAACGAAAAAAAAGATGTTACTAACAAATCCCTATTCCTACCGTCGAAAGCTACTCCACGTTTGCAGAAATTTTAAGCCAACGTGTGTGCTTAATTGTAGAAAAAATTTCTGCACAATTTTGGAAATAATGGCCTTTTTTTAAAAATGTCCGCAATTTTGGCGTTTACAATTTTGAAAATTGAAAGAGAAATACCGAAAATCGAAATTTTTTTCATCCCTGATCACATATGTATGTGAAATCGTACGCTTACATGTGAAATTGAATTCCCACAAAATTTGCAGATCATTTTGTATTGTCTGCGAAAAAATGAATTACTTTCTTGATTATACTGTTTTCCTTCCTTGGTTTCTGCTAATTTTGTAGCAATGGATTTTTAATTGAATCTTATTATCGGAAGGTGGCCGTCTTTCGCAAAGAAAAAAAATCTTTTTCAAAACTTTACAAGTTGATTGTTCTCTCTCCACTGTTCTCGGGATAGTTGAAAGTGAAATTGGATTACAAAAATTAGTTCCTATTTGCGTGTCGTGAAAATCCTACTTGCTTGCGCGGAACCACCGCCGTCGCTACTAATGTACTTAGGAGAAGGAAATTGGTGCAGCACTCTCACATCGTCATCGGTTGTTGGCGAGGTGGAGGGAGGGGGGAGAGGAGGTTGAGATTTGAGTTTTACAGAGTGATTTTTTGCTCTGAGAAAAAGGGACGCGCTTAATTCCGCTTATCTCTTCAAAAATTTTTCA
Organism: Deladenus siricidicola; assembly: GCA_009724625.1. NCBI lineage: Eukaryota > Metazoa > Nematoda > Chromadorea > Rhabditida > Sphaerulariidae > Deladenus > Deladenus siricidicola. Next base: position 56,103 of record SAUE01000019.1, read on the forward strand.
TACATACCGTGGTGAACGGCAGGCGTGAGTGGGCGGGGAGTTTTTTGGTGCGTAAAATTGGTTCGAATTATCGTGTTTTTGTTTTGCTCTTTTTTTCTCTCCTTCTCCACTTCCTTGCAAAAGTATGAGCCCGATCATTCATAAGCATCTTATTTTTGTGATAGCAAAAATAAAACCGTCAGACAATCAGACACAAAAACAGTAGATCTAAATGCGCATGCGAGCGAACCGTTTTTCATATGAAAAAAAAACCAAAATTTTTTGGGTTTCATTTTACTCGTAATTAACGCGATTACCTCCTTTCTGTACGGTTTTTTGCTCGTTAGCATTTCCTTCCACTAATCCCGAAAGTAAGCAGTTTATCCGTGTTGTTGAACTCCTATTCATTTTGAAAATGTAATGAAGAGGGAGGGGGCCGACGCATCTCTTGCTTTTTGTATGCGCCAGACTTTGCAAGCTTTTTCTTTTTATCTTTTTTTTGTTTTAATGGTTTTTTAAAGCATAAAGTTCTGTATTGAATATTTTATTTTCAACATATTTGAACTTGCTTTTCATTATTCAATTTGGAATAATTTTAGTTTCCGAATTTTATGCATGCTTTCTCCCATATATCCAATATGCAAAGATAATTAATTGAAACGCTTTTTATTTACAGTTGGGAATGTAAAAGGGTTTCTAAATATTTGCACTTTTTTCCATTTTGCTTTTTCTGTTCAAGACGGGATGTTGTGATTTGAAATTTACTGAAAAAAAAAATGTTCACGTTGTGTTGAAATTTTTGTATCAAAATACGCTGGAATTTATTATTTATTTATTCTTTTACGATTTTGTATAAACTCTTCTTATTTATGTATGTGCGATTTTTGTAATTGCAAGAATTAATTGTGTTGAAATTTTCTAAAGGATTTATTTTAAGCTAATTGCGATGAGGCTGCTGGCAGGCTTGCGATTTTGTAATTTATTGCCAATGGTGTCGAAAGGAGGAGGACGACTAGGTTATTTATTTTCGGCGATTTTTGTGGAGTTTGCGTACTGAATAATGCGAAATTTGATTTATTTCTTTTATGAATTTGTGAACGTGAACTATTTCAGAGCCTCTACCCTTGCCGCCCATCTCCGCACCTCGCTTCCGGTTGGCGGCGCTTCTTCTGAGGTTGGCGTTCGCCGTTGCACTCCTCAACACAATTTGCTTACAGGGCGTGGGCGCGGATTTGCCGCCCGCAATCGCGGCAAAGGTCAAAAATGTGCCCATGTCAACGGAGCATGGCCTGGAACTGTACCAGCACTGGGTGGATCAGGCGCTGAGCAGTCTCTTTTCCGCCGTTGCGAACAAAAGGTATTTTTTGCACATTTGGTCCAGATTTTTTTTTGCTGCGGAGAAAACAAAAAATTTCAGAAAATTTGCTTTGTTCTTTGCTTAGTCAATAATTTAGGAAATATTTTAGATTTTTTTTGTTTTTTACTCTTTGAAGATATTGAACGCACTTTTGGAAGATTATCGATAGCAGTGAAAAATATGATTTCACATACATATGTGTAATCAGAAGCAATCACAATTTATATTAATCAAAAATTTCGTTCGCACAAGAAATTCCTATTTTCTTTGACGATTTTTCATTTTTTAGTTACTTTTTTATAATTTACGGGAATAGGAAGTTTATTTTATTTTAAATTCAGCTCTCTTCCTTCTTTGGGTGTTATTCATTTCATATTTTCGTACTCGTTATTTTTGACTATTTTAATTATTTTTAATCAGTTTCCCATTTATAGTCGGAATTATTATTTTAAATTTTAAGCAAAAAAGTCTTAACAGAATTTAATTTGCAAAGTTGAATAAGTTTACAGTTAAATTTCGTCATAAAATCAAAAAAGTCACAAAATTGCAACTAATAATTCAAAAATTCCGCGATGATAAAACGCCAAAAGTCGTGTAGAGACTATTTTGTGCAGTAGTACTACGAGCGTAAAAATTAATAGATAGTTCCGACTATACGACACTTTTTGCAGATTAAAAACCGAGCACAAACATGTGGCCAACGAGTTTGGAGCTTGCTCGAAGGAGGCAACGACGGTCGTATTGCACGCCAGATGCGTTTCGAAACTGTTGAAAAACGAGTTCAACGGCAAGGACTTTGAGGATTATGTGGATGAGCGGGTGAGTGGAAAGACTAAAATTGTTTTTTCTTCTTCTGAATCTGTTTGTCTTTCTGCTTTGGAAGGAGGGGGGGGGGTGGCCATTGCTCGAAGGTGGTGGGTATTTCTGGGAACACATTCTTCAGAGATTTTTGAATTTTTCAATCCGGAATTCATTTCCGATTCCATTTAATGCGGAAGGAAGGCGGAAATCTAAATGCAATAAAGCAGACAAAACGTATAGAATGTTTTTTTATTTGTAATGTTTTTGACAAGAAATTACAGATTGAAAACAATTGCAACTTTGAAAGGTGGTGGGTATTTACATTCAAATTAATTCTAAAAATTTTGAGGAGAATTATTGTTTTAACCAGGTTGAAATTTTTAAGCTTTCCAAGCCGTCTCGCCTGGAATTGTACAGTACGAAGGTGGTGAAAAATATGATGAATGACCGCCAGCAAAAGCAGCGCCAAATCGAAGCGCAGCAGAAATTCAGTCGTGGCGACCGCTACCAATATAACGCGCAAGGCCGCCGCGTCAGCCACGGTGGCGCCCACGATGGTGTCGTCGTGGAGGGACAACACGCCCGACATCAACACCTACTCACCCAGAGACAACAACTACATCAGCGGAAGCAGTTGCTCACCGACAAAATGCGTGACTGGGTGGGCGGTTTTCGCGTCGAGTCGACGGGCTCGCGCTTCGACAAGTCGGCGCGCAAGCCCGAACAAATTGTGCGTCGAGCGCGTCGCGATCTCTTCGACAACGAGAAGGCGAACAGTGTGCCGGTGGTGAGTCGCGATCAATATGCGCTCAAGTCGGCGCACGGCGGAATGACGCCGTTCGGCGGCGTCGCCAGACTGCTGCTCAAGTCGGTGCTCTCGCTGAAGAACAAGACTGAAGCGAAACCGTGAGTTTTTTTTATTATTATCAAATATGCAGATTTTTTTTTATCATAATTTTACTTGTTTTATCAGTGAAAAATTCTGACAATTTTTGTGTACCTGCCACATGTATTTTAGTTGGCGTTCCAGAAAAAATGTAATTACAAAAAATATTTTGAAAATAAGCGCAGAATAACTGCAGCATAGTACGCAAACCACAGTTTTAATTGAGGGAGGTCAAAATGATTTAATTGGTTGTATTATTATTATTTTGGCTAAGTTATATTTCAAACGTATGCTTATAAAATTTAAAACTATAAAAATATCGATTTTAACTCGATTTTTATTTCCATTTCGACGTTTTATCACGATCATTTTGCATATTTTAGCTGGCAACATGTCGTTAAAGGCGTCAGGGAGACCCAAAAACGCCGAAAGCAAATGCGAAAACATTTAGAAGAGGACAGTTTGGAGAATATGGAACAGTTCGCGTTTCGCGGCCTCCAGAAGCAGGGACTTGTCGGCGAAGATGTGAGTCTTACACGTAGTTGTTGGCAGTGGATTTTTTTGTGTAAAGAATTAACCAAAAGAATTATCGCTCGGGGAAATCCAAAATTTCAATTTTTAATTTTTACGTGGGAAGAACAATATTTTAAAAATATTTTCTCTATGGGGGAGAGGGGAGGGATTCCTTCTCCACGCTCCCCCCCCCAGGGGAGGGATTCCTTCGCCACCCTTCTGGCGATGACGCTAGTTCGTCACGTACCGATGGATGGGGCATGCCACTCTTTTTTAATGCTTTGATATCTAAAAATTGATTTTTTTTGCATAGGTACGACATACATACATATACATACATATTTTTGCATTTTTCAATTCATTTTTATTATTACTGTGGAAATTGGCTTTTTTAAATATTTCCAAAAATGTGTGAGATAAAAAAGCGAAGAATGTCGTGCTTTTGTGGTTGTACTTTGAAATAAATGAGACGATTATTTTACATTTCAGCTGGACAGGATCATCGAGGATCCGAAGAAGCTCAAAAAGTTTCTCACCAAAAAGCGCAAAGAGACGGAGAAGGATCCGATGACGCGCGTGATGAATATTCTACGAGAGGGTATGAAAATCGGCTACTCGCTTTCCGGCAAAAACGCCTCCGAAATGGACGACAAGACGATGAAGGTGGCCTCGCCGCGTTTCCTCAGCGTTGTGCCCGAAGACGACGACAACAACTCGACCGTAATGCTTCTGCTTTTATTTTTTTAGGAATTGATAGGCCTTTATATTTACCCAATATTTGTTTGAGGGTTTTCATACGGATTATTAAAGTCAAAAAGTTTTCGATCAGAATTCGCCAAGTTAAAAAAAAGATTAAAAAAATACACCGGAAAACTTCAAAAAATTTCCTCTTTTGTGATACTCCTTTCCTCTATATGGTTTATACCGTAAAAACTCGCACCGTAAATTTGGGAAAAAAGTCAAAAGCATATATACTGAAAAATATTTTTTTATATTTTTATATAAATATTATTCATATACATATGAACTTTTTTTAATGTGAAATGTTAATCTCTCTAATTGATTTAAGATCGGCATTCTTTCGCCGTCTCTGTTCAGTTTGCACAACGACGGCAAAGGCTTGGAGAATTTGACGAGTTTGCCGAATCTCGTCCAAGGCTTCTCCAACAAAGATCAGCAGGAGTGGATGAACCTGATCATCGAGGCGGCCGGCGTCGACGAGCACATGTCGAAGATCGACGAGGTTTTTTCTTCTTCTAAAAATTTATATTTTACTGAAAAATTGTATTCAAAATTGAATATGAGGCCCCCTGTTTTCTCGGAACATTTCACTCTTTCGTCTGCGCTCTCTCGTCTTTGCTGGCCCAATTGTGGTGGAATTACATGAATTTTTGCTATTTAAAAAATCCAATTTTTATTTTAAATTTAATCTTTTTTTCTATTTTCAAGATTTATGTTTTACCCTTAAATATTAATTTTTCAAAATTTTTATCTTTAAATTTTATTTTTTCAAATATTTAATCTCTTATTTTTTTTATAATTGTTGATTTATATCAATGTGTTGACTCACGGACACTTTCTGTTCTCTAGGAGTTGCGCGACGAGAAGAACATCACCGGCGTCTCAGTCAGCAACCGCGAGCGCTACGAGAAGCTGAGTCGCACCAAGGACGGAACGCCGCTCTACTTCACCAAGGAGAACCTCACCCACTTTGGCGACGCCGCCATCCAAAAGGTCAACGTCTTCGAGCAGCTGGAGCGGACGTACACCAAGGAGCAGGTATGTGTGAATATAATTCGAGTCGAAAGGAGCATTAAATTTAGTTTGAAGTTCAATTTAAAATATGATTTTTTACACAAGTGAATTCGAAATAACTTTGTTATGAGTTTAAAATTATTTAATTATAAGTTCGAAATGATTTTCTTATTAGTTTAAAAATAATTTTTTATGAGTTTGCAATGATTTTTAATTTTATGAGTTGAATTCTAACTTATTTCTTAACTACATTTGCAAAACTTTTTTTTAAATCTTTTCCGATTCAAACGCCGCAATTTGCAAAATTTGTGCTCACGTCGAGGGGATTGATACTCAACGCTACTAAATTTGTGTTTATTACGACTAAATTTCCGTTTTTTACTAATAGCGAATTCGTGTAAAGTTGAACATGTTCTTAGTTTTGTTGTTGCATGACTTATTAGTTGGAAAGAGTATTTTGCCGAATATTGTTTGAAATATATTTTTAATGTGGCCAAACGTTTATAGTCTGTCAAAACGAATCGTTTACTGTAGCGTTTTTATTTTTAATTTAAAACTGCCGTTTTAAATAACAAGCTTTTTTTAAACAGTATTTTTTTTTCTAACTTTTTTGTTAGACTTTTATAATTTTTCAACCTTATGGTGAGTTCTTGTTAGTTTTACTTATATTGTAATTAACATTTTGCTCACTTTTATCACTATCATTTAAATCACAAACAAATGCATTGTTATTTTGGTTGTACGGAAAGTTATTGCGCGCTTTTTTTATAAAAGCAAAACAATAGTATATCATCGTATTGTGTAAGATACTGTATTTCACAAAATCATTTAAAATGGCGCAAGGTCTCCTTTGGACACACTTCTCTCTATGTATCTCTCTCGAAAACAACGTGAACAACGGCGGGTTCAAAATTTTTTTAGTGTGGGTAAGCCAAAAATTATTTTTTAATAGCTCATACATATGTATTTATGTATGCATATAAAAATCGGGGTGTTAAAAATTACAAAACATTTCTTTGAAAAATTGTCCGTTTAGGAATTTTTAATTAAATTTACGATTTTTTATGCAAAAATTCGGAAAGTTTGTTAAAATGGGGACGTACAATCCTATAATTTTTGATGATTCATTAGTTTGTCTTCGAAAGAAACTAGTTAGCAAATTGTTAAATAATTATTTTTTTAATCATTTTATACTTTGTAATTTGTTGAATTTATGATTTAATTTTAGCTTCTATAATTTTTCAATGTTTATTTTGGGCTATTTTTGATGGCTTTACTAAATTTTTTACAATTATTTCCTCACCGTATATTTTTTCTCTACGTTTATATATATTATTCACATTATATTTTCTTTATTATATTTTGTAGATGTTAGTCTTTCAAATGCAGTTCTATGATTTTTGCCTTAAAATGTATCGATTGATCGCCTTTTTAAAGACAATTTTGCTAATTTTTAATTACATTCATTATTTAGTTTTGAATTCTTCGATTATTATTATTTATATCATTTTATTTTTAATTTGTCATTTGCATTCTTATTTATTATTTGTTTAATTTTGGCGTAACCAAGGATTTTTTTGTTGGTTAAAATAATGAAGGGGGAGGTATTTCTTTAGAAAAAAAACCACAATAAAAATATGTCCTTGGAGACGCCAGTCTTCTTCAAAGAGAAATCGAACATCATCAAAAAAATTCGACGATTTTTATGAACAAATTATTTTTGTGAAATCATAAGAAATTTTGAAAAAAATATTATGTTTGAATGTGGGCCAAAAAAGAAAGGGAGAATCCCAAAAATTAATTTTTGAAAAGCTCGCAAACCTGCATCAGTGTAAAAAATGTTTGGGATTAGGCGATGTTCGATTTTTATGTGTCTTAAAATGATTTTTGTTGCAAGAAACTTGTGGGAAGAATATTTTAGATTAAAGAACTGAGTGAGAATGGGTATGCCATGCTCACCAAACAGCAGTTGTATGACATCTACGGACCCCACTCGCCCTACCGCGATCCGTCGGCGCTGCACAGATTCATGAATCTTGACCGCGCCAGCTACGACGGTGCACTATTGCGGGACATTAGCGCGACAACGAAGACGGAGGGACTTGTCATTCGACGCCGCAGCCGCCGCCGACAAAGGGATATCACAGCGGCGCCGATAGTGCTTTCGCCGGTGGTGCTTGCGCCCCAATTGGCCAGTCAGCCAATTGTGCTCTCGCCCATTATCCTCTCGCCACTGATCCTGTCGCCGGCCGTACTGGGCCCCGTGATCCTCTCGCCGTGGGTATTTGTGCCCGTCATTCTATCGCCTCGTGTGCTTTCGCCACTCATTCTCTCACCATTCGTGCTCTCTCCCATCATTCTCTCCCCGCTCGTCCTTCATCCGGTCATTCTCTCGCCCGGTGTGCTCTCTCCGCTGGTCCTCTCACCGGGCGTTCTATCGCCTGTCATTCTGTCTCCGTTCGTGTTTGTGCCGATTATTTTGGGGCCACTTGTGCTCAGTCCGTTAATTCTGTCACCAGCCGTGGGCTCGCCGTTGGTGTTGTCTCCGTTTGTTTTGTCTCCCATTATTCTTTCGCCTCAGATTCTATCCGCTCTTGTTCTCTCTCCATATGCCGCCTCTCCCATCATTTTGACACCCTTGGTTGCTTTCAGTGTTGTTTTATCGCCAAGTTGGCTAAGTTGAATACATATTTCTAATAAAAATTAATAAATTATTTTCTTATTTTAGATTAAAGCAAAGCAAAAGCTAAAAAGACTCTTAAAAGGATTAAATGCGGTTTCCTTTTTTTGTACATAAAATGTCAAAATTTAAGAGATAAAAAATGCTATTGAAATAATTCGAGTCATGCCAGTCAAACGTATGGGTTCAACTTTTATTTACTTTTTCATAAAATTTGTCAAACGTGTTTGAGAATAGTGGGGATCAGGGCTGGGCGTAATTACGAAATTACGGTGTTTTTGACCCCGTAATTACGAAAAAGTGCCCGTAATTACGGTTTTTTGGTGTAGGTATTCGACTTTTTCTGAAAAATTTTCGTTACAAAATCCTTCAGAAATTCATGAAAATTTCCAGAATTCCACGAAAATTTTTTCAAATTTTTCTCTAGAGGTCTTTTTCTTCAAATTTTCAGGGAAATATTAAAAATTGGATTATTTTTGTTAAATTTATTGATAGTCAATTACGAAATTACGGGGTTTTTGAGCCCGTAATTACGAATTACGAAAATTATTTCGAATTACGTTTACGAAAATAATTTTTCGTAATTACGCCCAGCCCTGATGGGGATAATTTTTTGATAATTTTTTGGATTTTTTAAAAATTTGTGCTGGAGAGAAATACATGGGTCTTAGGAGTGGATCCGCTACGTTGCCATGAATCCACGCGAAATATATACATTGTTAGGTTGTTTATGACGACGTTGCTGATTCAAAAATATCAATATATCGGCCTTTTTTGGTCGATTTTCAAAAATTAACTCTGCACAAGTGAAATTAAAAATCGGTAACATCATTTTGAGCAACCTAAAGTATAGGGAGGAATGCCTCTTTTAGATAAAAGATATGAGCAATACCGGCTATACATTGCTTGACCGTAAGCAATTATGGATTTTGTACGGCAAAAACTCGCCGTTCCACGACCCGCAAACGTACGAGAGATTGTCGAAGGTGAACAGATCGAATTACAATGAATTGATCGCCTCAGACATTCACCGTACGGCCCAATTAAAGACTTTTAAACTTCGCCAAAAGGATTTCATTCTCACTCCCGTTTCATTCATTTCGATCGTTCTGACGGATCTGACGGGCGTAAATGTCATTCTCTCGCCCGTCCTTCTCACAGGCGTAATTCTCTCGCCCTCGGCGATGGGCGTCATCATTCTCTCACCGCTACTCTTTGTTCCTTTTGTGCTCTCGCCGCGTGTCTTTTCGCCTGTTATTCTCTCGCCTTTCGTTCTCACGCCCCTCATTCTCTCGCCGATCGTGCTCTCACCCTTTATTCTTACACCCGGCGTTCTCTCGCCGGTGATTTTAATGCCGTTCGTTCTCTCTCCGGCCATTCTCACTCCTCTGGTTCTCTCGCCCGTCATTCTGTCTCCGCTGACTCTGACTCCGTTCATTCTGTCGCCCGGTGTGGCCAGTCCTCTCATTCTCTCGCCGTTCGTCCTATCTCCCATTATCGCATCACCGCAGACGTTCACTGCTCTGATTCTCTCACCTTATGCGCTCTCGCCCGTTCTTTTCTCTCCGCTCTACCAATTTGCGGTATTTCTATCGCCCAGTTGGTTGAGTTAGAAATAATCTTTTTCGCGGTGATGTGATTTGACTTCCGAAAAAAGTTCATTTTTAATAATTTTTTACCGCGAGTCGAAAAAAAAACATAAACGACTAGCAAGATTTTTCAAACTGGGAACCGGGAGTTTTACGGGAATATGGTTACTAACTTTTTTAGGTTTATTTCGCCCGTTTATGGCATGAATGTTATTACGAAGCATATTGTAAACATTTTC
>SAUE01000019.1:144181-163936 GCA_009724625.1 Deladenus siricidicola
GTGAACCCAACGGCAACGGTAATGGCAATAATGGAGGCTATAACAATGGCAATGGAAATAACGGTGGCTATAACAACGGCAATGGAAATGACGGTGCCAATAATGATGGTAATGGAAATGACGGTGGCAATAATGATGGTAATTCCAATGACGGTGGTGGCGACGGTTTGCTTGGATGGGGCAAAGGTGCGGCGAAAAAGGGCTGGGATCTTCTCAACACAGAAATAGGCGAGATCAACCGTGACCCCAACAACAACAGTAATGGCAATGGTCAGGGAAACGACCAGGACAACGGCGCTGGTGGTATTGGTAGCGGTAATGGCAATGGAAATTACGATGGAAACATGAACGGAAATCAACAACAACAACGACGACAACAACAGCAACGCCAACAACAACAACGACGACTACAACAACAACAACAACAACAACAGCGCCAACAACGCCCAAACCCACAACAACAAAACTCACAACAACACCAACAACAATCACAACAACGACCGAGATCGGGTGTGAATGAAAATAATGGCTTTCCAAATAACGGTAAACAAAGAGATGGATACGGTGGCAGAGATGGAAATGCGCAACAAAATGGCGGATACAATTATCGTAACGGCGGAAACGGACAAAATGCTCCTTACAATTCGAATCAACGATACAACCCGGCTTATGGTGGATATGATAATAACCGCAATAATACTAATCATGGTAACAACTACGCTAATGGTAGATACGGTAATAATCCTGGATACGGTAGATACAATAATCATCCGGACTACAGTAGATATGGACATAATCCGTATTATAGTGGATATAAAAATAGTCCGGGATATGGCAATAATCCGCGTTACGGTCTATACGGAAATAATCCGGGCTACGGTAGGTACGGAAATAATCCGAGTTACGGTAGATACGTAAATGATCCGACAAAATATACGAACGGCGGTCGGTGGATACAAAGACAATACGGTGGATACAAAGACAAAAGTCCGCCAGCCGTCGTTCCCCCATACAATCCCAACGATCCGTTCGATCCGCGAAATCCTGAAAAACAAGTGTACGTCATAGATCGAAACGATATGTGGGGCGAGAGAATTTACTCGGACGACGACACCGATACCGAGAGTAGCCTCTCCTCGGACAGTGGTTTTGCGCCGGGCAGAGGACGCAAAGTGGGTGAAGACAGTCTCAGCGACTTGGACGGCGGCGAGTACAAAGACATTCGCGTCCACCACACCTACCACACCGACGTCACGTGTCGCAACCGCAAGAGTACGCGAATTTTTTGCTGGCAAAATAACGTTTTTGAGCCAAAATTTTTTGAAGCGAATGTTTATATATTTTTTATTTTGGCAAAAAAAAGGGTTCCATTTCCACGCAAAAATTGCACCAAATCAATGTGTTAAACCAAAAAAAAACTAACCCAAAGCTATTTCAACCATCGCAATAACTCAATTTTGCATAACATCCAAATGACAACGCCAATTCTCTCGAGATCACACACATCCTCTCAAGATATTCAGAGGGTTTCTCTGAATATTTGTCACTGGCCATAATCTGAAAAGAGACTTGGAATCAGAAAATCCTGCGTCATCAAATATGTTCAGTTGTACATATACATATGTAGCATAGCAAGAATGCAGAAATAACTGCGAACATTAATATGACCACCACATCCTGAGAACTGGTAAAAAATTCTAGAGCCTTTGTAAATGTGTGTGACCCAGCACTGCATAATAAACTAAAAATATTGCAAAATAATGTTGTTTGTTTGAGAAATACAATGCTTGAATTGACGCGTTACAGGCCGAAGGTACTGTAGAAAACGCAGGAATAACTGTGCGAAGGAACGTCTTTTCAAGCGTATGCATCACTACTGTAAGAAGAGCTGTGGCTTCTGTAAACAACATCACGTCACCTATCGTCACCGTATTCACCGTAAGCGATTTTTTTTTGAAAACTGTGTGCAAAATTATACAAATTAATTCATTTTCAAATATTTGAGTAAAATAACTAACGCAAATTCAGGAATTTTACAAGACTTGTTTGAATACAAGCAGCTTTTTGTTATTGCTTTGAAAACTACATATTTTTCTGTCTTACTATACTGATTTACCTACTGTATAATTGTTATTAATAAATTTTTGCTTTCAGGTCGACGCGTTTGAAATGCACGAACAAATGCCAAAACAATCGTTTCTTAGCCGTATTTGCATTTTGAATTGAATTGTATACTGTAAATTAATGAATAACAAAATGCATATATCTTTTACATTTTATATACCATAATAAATAAATATCCTGTACTGTCTTACTTACTATGGAAATAAAATTTTCATTTAAGCAATGAGAGATTTTCGCCATTTACAAACGTGAAAACAATATGACACATACGTGAACACAATGTGAGACATACGTGAACAGAATGTGACAGAAACGTGAAAAGAAAAGTTAATTTTCAATTTCTAAAATCGAAAATTTTATGCCAAAAAGTCGATTTAAATGAAATTTTTGAAAACGTTTACTGCCCTGATATGTACGTGTGTGTGTATGAGTCATGGTTCCACCGCCTTAAAAAAGCAGCGCGCTTCCTTGCGAAAGTAACGATAGTAATGAGCAAACCCATCAGACCCATCTAGATTGAACTTCTTCTCATCACTGAAAATTAGCTGAAATTTAAAATCGTGGAAGGAACAATAATTTACACGTACGTAACAATTGAATAAACCGCAATGGTTTGGGGAGCCCTTTCCGCACTTGGGAGCGCGCAGCTGGCGTTTACATCTACTCGAATGGATAGCAGCCTCTAAGGATATCTGGTCCCGTATATGAACCGCTAGTTTTCCAACACAACAAGCGCCGATTCATCTCAGTAACGCCACGGTGGAGTGGTTCAAGCGACGGTACGTGGATTTGCTCGAGTGGCCAGCCCGTTTTCCCATTGTTAGTCCAATGGAGAACGTATGGGCAATCGTGGTGCATCGTATCTATGCAAGCAACAAACTGTACGTGACCGTGGAAGAGCTAAAAGCCGCGATTACCGTAACGTGAGCTCCTGCTTAACTCGGTAGAATCAATGAAAAAGCGAATGATCGCACTTCTGAAGGCCAATGGTTGTCCAATTAATTAATAGCTTTTTGTTTTGTTGAGTAGAACAACTGTTTCTGTTGAACAAACTGTAGAAAATTTAAGTGTTTCTAAACTTTTGCGTCGGTCGAAAACTCATTTTTTGCTGCTAGTAAACTTTAATCGCAACGGTTCTTTACTAAAAGTAATTTGGGCCCTTCACACTTCCGGTTGTTGATTGTTCCAAAAGAATAATCTACTACAACCCTGCCTTTTTCTGCGCCGTGCTGCACAAGTGGAATGTTTATAAATTTTTGTATATTTATGTGAATATACGTTTTTTGGGACGCTGAACACCATAAAATATATAGTGAAACGCTGCTGGCCCTTTCGAATAATCTTTCTTTAGATAACACAATGCTAAGACCCTTTCTTGTTCGCTGGTCAAGATAGTAACAATAATAAACACTTTATTCGCACCAACATCGCACAACTTACACTTAGTCTTACCAGCTCCTTTATAATTCTTCAAACTTGCCAGTTAAAAGAACAACATTGAATGCGAACATAATAATTGCAATTAAATAACATAATGCCAAACATAAACCGCGAATTCAAATATCTTTTCGAACTCCGTTTCACAAAATGGTTTAGCTAGAAAAAATGTTTTTTTTATCTATTAATACTTTCTTTTTTTATACAAATATCGCCCAACTTTCTAAACCAAAAATTTGACAAATCGCCAATCTAAACGAGTGCAAATTTCGTTAAAGTTGTGACAATTGGCACTAAAATCTATTTTATAATTTTGCAATTTTTAACATTTTGTAATTTCAGCCCGAAAATTTTTTTTCGAAAAAAATGCAAATTGCCCCCTAACGTAAAAAATGTAAAATTATTCTCAAAGTTTGCAGCAAATCGTCTCAGATTGAGTTCAAAACGGTTGGTTTATTGTCTCAGACGGTTTGGTTTTGAAATTGTTTTCTCAAACTTTGAACGAAATTTCGTTTTCGAAGCGTTTGTTCGGCCGTTTGTGCAAACAGACCGTGACAATTTATTTCTTTTAATTTTTTTTCTTTTATTTCTTTCAATAAAGCTAAAAGTTTTCATTTCTTCGCTTTTCTTTACGGTGGAATAAAAAATTTACAGTTTGATGAAGTACATAAAGGTTGAATAAAGATTAAAGGAACAGCAAGTTGTGTTATATCATGTCATTGATATTTGGCGTTATGTATAATCTACGTTTTTACTTTTTGATATCACGTGATCCTATTTTTAATCCTGAACATATGTACATAAACAACGTTCATATACATATTGTTTTGTACAATATGTATGTATGTAATAGCTCTTTGTCAGACAATATTTTTTAGTCAATATTTTTTAGTCAATTTTTTGTTAGAAAATATTTTTTAGACAATTTTTTTAGCGTGGTCGATAAAACTGGCGACGAGTTGTGGAAAATGTTGCCCAAGCTATCGTTACTTTTGATATTTGTCGAAATTTGCGTGCAAAATATTTACTTTACCGTCGTCAGTGCGCAAAATACGGTAGGATTTTGTTTCTAAAAGTAAACAACAAATCATTTTGTTGTTTTATGATGAATGTTTAGCACATTTCCGCACAATCCTACGGTTTCGGAAGTGACGCGCTAGCGCGCATTGCGCGCGCACCCGCCAAAAAGGACAAAAAAACCGCGAAGGGCGCTAAAGGCAAGGTGAAGGGCGAAAAGAAGGCAAAAGGAAAGGGCGGTGCGAAAGGCGATAAGGCAAACGCAAAAGGCGGAGCAAAAGGCGGCGCAAAGAAATCGAAGAGTGGCGGCAAGGGCGCAAACGGCATGCAAGGCGGAATGGCGAATGGCTTCAACAACAACAACAACAACGGTATGCGAAACGGAATGGGCAATGGAATGGGCAATGGAATGCGAAATGGAATGTCCAACGGAAAGGGCAATAATGATGGAATGGGTAATAACAACGGTATGCCCAATAACAACGGTATGTTTAATGGGATGGGCAATAACAACGGAATGGGCAATAATAATGGTATGCCAAACCAAATGACTAATGACAACGGCGGAAATTTCCAGCAAAATGGTATGCAGAATAATGGAATAAACCCCGAGAATAGCATGAACCAACGAAACAACTTTCCGAACGGAAACAACCTCAACGGAAACCAGAACGATGGCAATGCGAATAATCGCAATAGTTTCGATCAAAATGCGCGAAATAGTCTCGAGGAGCCGTTCAACGGCGGGCCTCAGCAGCGTTTCAATGACGACGCAGGAGGCTTTGGAGACAATAACCCACAGTATGGCCCCGACTATCGTGGGTCTGAGCCTCCCTATCCCGGCTCCTACGGCTATCCGGGCTTCGACGAGCGGCCCGGCTTTCTGGGTGAGACGAGAATGCCCCTTGAATCCAGCAGCGGCGACGATAGCGGCGACGTTAGCGATGTCGGCAAACCTCGGCATTACCGTAAACAGAGAAAGCATCGTAAGCATATTCTACAGTAGACTAAACTTTTTGTTATTAACCAACATTGTCTAACTGTACATATTAACCATACGTACATTGTCTAGGTCATGGCCATCGACGTTCTCGTCAACACCGCAAGCCACACCAGCGTCATCGCCAGAGAGTGTACTACGGTAAGAGCGTTGGCGGTAATACGTTAAAAAAATAATAAATAATTTAAATGAATAAGTTTCAGGCCGTAGCGGATGCACAGATACCTCAACAATCTGCAACCAGCCCAACTACTGTACCGATCTCGTAAGTGTTATACATGTATACTTACAGATAAAAAGAGGGAAGGTTAGAGAAATTAAGAGTTTACACAATAACCACTAAGCCACACAGCTCAAAAATGATTCTAAGTATATTTTCGACACCAGTGTTTCCATGAAAAATTAATTTTAGAAAGTGAAGTAGACTTCACTTTATCGAAAGAAATAAAGTGGCGAAATTAACCGCTTCACTTTAAATTACAATAATGATCCGCGCCTGGTCCGAACGTAAAGTAAAAGTGAAGTGGTTCTTTGTTAAAGGAGGAAAATGATAGTAGAAATTAAAAAACATTCGTGTCAGGACCAACATTATTTATGTTTCAATTAGCTCGACTTAATTTTTGTTTACGTTAACTGGCAAATTTCATTTCGACATTTTTTCAAGTAAAGTGAAGTTCACTTCACTTACCATTTTGTGATAAAGACTTAGTTAATTTGAAAACTGTTCGTTACACCCCGAATATGTATTATTAAAAAAAGCCTTCAGGCAACACGTCGAAAGGCGACAATGCAGTGCGGTCAGACGTGTGGCACTTGTGGTCTTTCCAACTTTTTGGCTTTGAAGGAGCACAAAATCCTCAAACGAAAGGGTTCAATGAATTGCTTTGACGCAAAGCGCAGGTAAACACCACAGCTCAAATCTCCTTTTTTGTATTTCGTATAACTTCGTATAATGTATGCTATACGAAGTTATTACGCGGTATGCGAAACGGAATGGGCAATGGAATGGGCAATGGAATGCGAAATGGAATGTCCGACGGAAAGGGCAATAATGATGGAATGGGTAATAACAACGGTATGCCCAATAACAACGGTATGTTTAATGGGATGGGNGGTTAAAAAATAAAAAAAATTATGGCAAAAAAAATTGGCAGCCAATTTGGGCCACCCTGTACACATACACATACAATCACAACAACAACACACACAGACCTACATATGTAAACATATGCACACGATTGTACGAATGTGTGGTTGTGTGAGTTACGCCAAAAAGTTCAAAAAAATTTCAAATCCTTTTTTTTCGGCTTTTTTACCTCACCCCACAAAATCAACTAAAATATTATTAAAAGTTTTTTTTATATTTGATAAAAAAACATTCTTCCACAAAGATGAACAAATGCTATTGCCGCCTTTTTTTGTTTCTCGATTACCTCTGAAAGTAGTGAGCATTTTATAAATGAATATTGTATTAAATATCTTATTATTATTGCAAAAATGCATATATGTTCAAAAAATCAGAATTGTTTTTGATTACGGTGGATTACGGTGGATTATGATCTATACGATTGCCCGGGGCATAATTTCGAGTCGCCCTTTCGAAACGGTCGCAAGTCGAACTCCCCCAAATCGTACGTTTTTGTGGGTGTTTCGTTGCGTGTTATCGTATCAAGCGGTATGTGTATGGTGGTTAGACGAAAACACATGTCCTGCAAATACATATGTGCATTCGAAATTAATAGCCAGGTTGATTTATACACAGAATTATCAATTATTTGATTTTTTGACAAAAAAATTTCCCGAAAATTTTTCTAAATTTTTAAATTAAAAATTTTTGAAAATTTATTTTCGTAAAAAATAAAATTTCTATCAATTTAGTGAATTTATTCTACATTCTTCGATGCAGATATGCTTAAAGCAAAGTATTCAAAAGTATCTAAAAATGGATTCAAAAATTTCTGCATTCAAGATACACATTTCACACAAATTCCATCTTAAATTTGAATGTGCAGACAGAGAATGCAAAGTATCTGAATCTGATTGGACACAGGTCTAAAGGCACAACACTGCTGCTCGATACCATAAAAATTGATAATGAGCCCACCCAATGATAGCAGCGATGAAGGACGACGAGGTAGGGGTCGATGTCGGAGAACTCTGCATGGCTGCCGTTCAGCGCGAAGCGCCCAAAGTAGTCGGTGGTAGTTTTCGCCAGCCGATCGTCATCGTCCACTGCAAACGCGCAAAAGTGAGATTATGTGTGCACAGACACCTACCGTATATGTGGTAGGCGGTAGGATCGTAAGTAGTACGTACATGTGTCCGCGTCCCACAGCTCGACGGTGACGAATTCGGCGGAGTGTGTGCCACACTTCAGCACTCCAGTCACATTCACCGACTGCTGCCAATTGAAAATGCCACGTTTCGCACGTGCGTCTACAATTTACACCATTGTATGCTTATTACTGTAGTTGCTGCAATTTACACTACTGTATTGCTGTGGGTGTTGTGACTGTTGTGACTCGCGAGCAACTCGCCACTTTTTATTGACTAACTGTGTCGTTTTTGCTTATTTTTTAAAGCGAAGACCAGGGTATAATTTTTGAAAAAAAATTTAATTGAAATATTTTTTGTTCCAAATCACGTTGAAATTGCTTGGAATGCCATACATATACAACTGCTAAAACAATGGCGTAGTGGGGGAGCGTACGCTTGAAACGAGTGGGCAAGTCTTGTTTTGGCTCGGTGATCACCCCTGACAGACGTTCTTTATGCGAAACACTTCAGTTCAGATATAAACAGAATGAAGGATAAGAAAGAATGTTCTTTTCCGCGCTATCGCGGGAAGCAATTTATCTTCTTCTGCACTAAATGCATACATATATGTATTTCAACGAAAAATCAAAAATGTTTTGTGCAGTTTTTTCAAAAACGCGCGAGTCGCTCACGAATAATTACATAAAAAGTACATAAACAAAAAAAAGTACATGATGAAAAGATGAAAAAATAACTCAAGAAATTGAAAATAAAATCTAACAAAAATCAAAAGAGCTAAGAAAATGAAAATAATAATCTATTATACAAAAGATCACGGCAGTCAAAATTAAAATCTGCAAAAGATCAAAGTGAAAGAGTTAACCTGCAAATTGCGCGCCATTGACAAAAGAAAAAGCGAAAATTGTCGGGAATATCAAAAACATTTTTGTGTAAATTTATAAATTCGTTTTCTAACAAAATTTTTTGATTTTCAAAATTGTTTTATTTGCTCGAAGGTGAGTCAATTTTTCTTTTTTTAACGAATTTTCAAAACAACAACAAACAACATAAAAAATAGCTATAACATCAACAACTACAACAAAAACAACAACACCATCATCAACACCAACAACAAACAACAACAGCAAACAATAAATAATAACAACACCATCATCAACACCAACAACAAACAACAACAACATAGAGGCTTTCGTTTGTTGCACTTTTGCGTTTCGCTGCTTGTTTTTTTAAATGTTTTCCAAGAGAAAAATTGAATAGTCTTCAAATTGGTAGTGAGTGAATCGTCATCATTTGACAATTTATTCAATAAAAAATAAATAGCAAAAAAATCGTAGGAAATTTCCGAAGACTTTCGCACTTTCAAGAGGCGAGCGCCGCCGGCGATTTGCCTCGCACGGGCGAATTTTCGGCGACGGCTGAAAAATTTAAAATTATAAAAATATATACAGTAAGTAATAAATGGACAAATAACAATTTCTAAATACCGTTCTTCTGCGCGTCGTCGTCGTCGCTAAAGGGACTGTCGAAGGGAAAAGTGGCGGCCGGCCCGCCGAACGGATTCACCGCGAAAGTACCGTCGCTGTTTCGATGCGCGTCGCCGCCATCCGTGGGCGCGACCGTCAGCTTGCGCTTCACTTTACGCGTCACGCGCCCCGCCAAATATGTCAAAAACTGAAAATTTCATTATGAGCCATATTTTAGCAGCAAAAAAAGTTTTAAAATAATTCTTTCGAATTTTTTATGATGTAAAATGTTTGTCTACACATACATACATATTAGGTTTTCTAAAGTGTTTTAGCGCGCTTTTCATTTTGATATTTCGGCTGCTTTGGTTTCATTGAAGAAAGCACAGCTAACTGAATTGTAAGAGATTGGTTCAAAGACGAACTTTGAAATGCGAAATTCGAAAATCATAAATTTTATAATATTATCTTAGCGTATTTCTTCAAAAAACCAAAGAAACGAAATGAAAAAATCATAAAACATTAAGAACAATCTGATAATATATGTATAATATAATAAATTGTGTACATATGTATGTATTACGTAGATCTGAAAAAAGTTATTTTATTTTACTTGAATGAGGCTGAGCGCCGAGAGACCCAGCCACATGCCGATGGAGCCGCCGAGCGCGGCGATGAAAGTCGTCCAATTCCAAATGTATTGCTGCTCCAACTTCAAATACTCGAACGAACCCCAGATCACCGTCACCATCGTCAAGTCTAAACTGCGGTTTGTATATAAACTACTGTTACGTGTGTTATGTGTGTATGTTTGTGTATGCATGTGTATATGTATGTGTATTATGTATGTATGATGTATGTACCAGGGGTGTGGAAATTTTCGATTTTTGGAAAATCGGTCATTTTCCGGAAATTTCCGAAAATTTCAAATTTTTGGTGAAAATTTTAGCCAACTTCAACTTCATTATGATCTGATTTTTTGAGGAAGTATAAGCAAAATTTCAATTTCATTTTTTGAAATTTTCGATTTTGGATTTTCGAAATCTCAAATTTATTTTCGACACACCCCTGGTATGTACCTGGTCTTTGCGATCTGCCCTTTTGATCTACTTGAATGTTGTAGCGCATTTGCGTGCAGTCAGGCAGACATTTGTCGGCGCACAAACGATCTGTGTAGTTCGACTGTGATCTAAACAAGTCCAGACAAAATTATGATCTAGTCTAGTCTATGGCAATATGCGAAAATTTGCCTTATTCCGCATTTTTCGTAGTCGCAGGGTGGAAATGTGTCGAGGTCGGTTTCGTCCGCTAAGTACTGTAGCGTGAGTCCCGTGCACAAACACATTTGCTGAAAAAGATTTATGTGTTCTATGTACGGAGGGTAGCAAAGGTATATGCATACCAGGGGCGTTACGAAAATAAATTTTCAAATTCGAAATTTTTAGAACCTCGAAATTTCGTAAATTGTAAATCAAAAATCGAAAATTTTCAATTAAAAATTTGCATTTTTTTCGAGCTTTTTTCTACTTTTTTTGAAGAAATTGTTGTCTTACTTTGGTTTTTTAGCTGTTTTTTTTCACTTTCAGTTGACCGTTTTTCTACTAATATTGACGTTTTTTGCCCCAATATAAATGTATATTGAGCTAAAAATTTTCAATTGGCTGAAAGTTGTTTAAAGAAAAATTCGATCGAAAGATTTTTTTGAAAAAATTTACGAACGAACGTTTACGAAAATCGGCTGATTTTTTCGTAAATCATAAATGTTAGCACCCCTGATGCACATGTGTCAGGGGTGTAACAAAAGTAAATTTGAAATTTCGAAAATCGAAAATTTGAAATTTTGATTTTCGAAAATCGAAAGATGTAAAATTTTTTTTATTTATTTTTTATATTTTATTTACATTTTTCAATACATATATTTCCAAAAAATCAAGAATAAAAAATTATTTGCAAATTATGCAACAATTCATTTAATTATCAACCGAAATTTTATTTCGGTTGTCATACGTTTGTTATTGTCCACGTTTGTCCTTTGGTGTGTGCTGGTTGGGATTCCGGCTCGGCTATATATTTTTCTTCGGTTTTTCTTATTATGCTTTTGTATAATAAAAAAATTGATAATAGCTATAATTGATGTATTAACGAACTCGTAGATACTTATGTGAAAAAGTTTGAAACTTAATTCTTTTAAAAATGACATTTTGACTTAATTTTAACTAAATTGTTTTGAAAAAATTACTTATGTACCTGGTTGAATTGAATAAATAAAATTCTTCAAAATTTTGAAAATTTTCGAAATTTTCAAAAAATGGCCGATTTTTCGAAAATCGAAAGGCCTTCGTGATTTAAAAAAAAATCAAAAATTGAAAATTATTACACCCCTGGTATGTGTACATATAGCGTTGTATTTGTTTCATATAAATTATTTAACAAACCTGAAGCATTTCCATGCGACAGCGGCTACGGCAGTCGAATTCGCTTTCGTCGCCCTCGTCATAGCTGCGACAAGCTGTGGGCTTCTCGTCGTTGGGCAGCATCAAATACGCGGCGCGCACGTCAACGCGCACCTCGTGAATTCGACCGATGCACAGCTGAAGTCAGCAGAGATTTTAATTAAAAGAGCATAGGTGAACGCACACAAATATTATAAGTATTACATATAGAATACATACATATGTGAAATTGTCATGGCGAAGAAGTAAACATTAAACAATAAAATAATCAGAAAATAGAAAGTGACGCGTTACTTACTTCGTCGGTGATTCCGTCGCGAACGCGTCCCTTGCCCTCCATGTTGCGCGTGAGTGTCGTGGCGCGTCCGTGCATGTCGAGCGTCATGCACTCGTCGGCGTTCGCGCGCTTCAAATGCGTTTTTTTCTCCTCCAAGTTTTGGATGTTGTGGAGCACGGTCATCAAGAAAAACTCGCCCTACAAAGATGCACATGAAAACATTATCATATGTCCGAGGTGCCGATGTGCCAAGTATGTATGTGTATATGTGTGTATGAGTGTATGTGATTATGTATGTGTGTACCTGCTCTTCAATGGGCTTGAAGGTGTCATTGCGCAAAGTCGGCTGAAAGCAGATGTAGAGCAGCGAAATCCACGTGATTTTTACTTGGGCGCGCACTTGCTCACTGCCCTCCTCGTACGAAAGTCGCGTAAAGCCGTGCAAGGATCTGGATCATTACTACATACATATAATTATATGTAGTACATATTATGTACCATATTCTACAAAACGTTGATCATAACAATAGTGGTAATGGCAATGAGATGAGACATATTGTAATGGCTGGGTAGAGAATGAGAGGCAATACTATCATTTATCGCATGGCAAAAGGATGGTGTGACCTGGAATCGAACCAGCGTCTTCCATCACCGGTAACAGATGTGATAACCCCTACACTATCACACCGCCATAGCGAAGAAATGATCAGCATTGCTTATATCTCATTCAGTGCACATATACTACAATATGTATAATATGTTTGTACCAGAGGTGGCAAGAAAATAAATTTTATTATTATTAATTTTTACTATTCACAATTATGATTGAATCGTGCGCAAACGCCTGAAGGTAGCGCCGTGCGCTCTTCGGTTCATATTCTGTTTGGCAAACGCTTATCCTAGTATATGTATGTACTGTACACACACATGTGTAGTGAGTGATAAATATATGCTTAACAATACCGTAAAAATCGCTCACCTTCGAAGAGTTTCGACGCCAACTTTTTGCTGAAACTCCGTGAAAGTCACATTTCGTTCTTTAATGATGTTCAGCCAATCCTCAAAAAACACATTTTCAGCAAAACATAATCAATTTACCTCAATGCATTTGCCAAAAAAACGTTCAAAACATCCAAAAAAACCTTGACGTAACGCCGAAATTTGCCAAACTTTTTTCCGTGCGCAAACGCCTGAATGTCGCGGCGCGCGCTCTTTGGCGTGGATTCGCGCTCCAGCGAGTTTATCGTAGCGATCACCTGATACGCCCTCACCACCATACGGTAGTCCCAGGGTGATCGGAGGAACGCGTCTCTCTCAGTCATATTGGCCAGTCCTTCCTGCAAACCAATTATTTTTACGCATTTTACATACCGTACATACATAATTACGTACTAAGGCTGAGTCGAAAATGAATTTGATATTTCAAAAATCGGAAAAAAAATTTCAAAAATCAAATTTCAAGAGGAAAAAATCACCGAAAATCGAAAATCAAAAAAAGAAATTTGTCGAAAAAATTGTAAAAATGCCATATTTTGAGTACATTTCTTCAAAAAAACAATAATATTAGTTAAAAAACTATAACATTAGTTATGCTACTTTCACCAGATATCCCTGAACATACGGCAATAAATAGGGTGGAAGACTGACCTCGACGATCGCATCCCACTCGGAGTTGGCGTCGATGACGGCGTTGGCGACGGGAAAGTGGCTCCATGCTTGGTCTTTGCTCATGCAAAAAGTCATTTGCGGAAAGCTGATCGACTCGTTGAAGACGATGTTCATGTTCGCCTCTTTCGGATTGTCCGCGTATTGCATTATCTACACACACACAACTTTGCAAATCTCTTCATCCTACCATAAGTGTGTACACATAAGTGTGTACATAACTATTAATCTCTCAATCCTTGTGGATTCTTCAAAAAATCATAAGGAACAACGCAAATGTGTGAAATACTGTAAAAAATATAGAAAAGAAAAATGTGAGAAAGAAAAGGAAAAAGAGAGAAAGCAGCAAACACGCTATACTCTTTCTACATCACAATTATTTGGCAATATTGTCAGGAAAATCAGTTTAAACGATTATTTTTTGTGTCTCTCTCTTTCCCTCCCCTCTCTCTTCCATTCTCTCTTGCTCTCTCGCTCTTCCCCTCTTTCTCTGACTTTGTTTCTTGGATTTTTGTTCACTTGTCGGGTTGTGCTGGTTAAAAATCAGGATTTTGGAAAGATGTGGGTGTGGATTACCTACCAGCTGTACAACGTCGTTGGTGGTCATGATGGCGAGGAAAACGAGCAGAAAGTAAAACGCCCACCGGCGAAACCTCTTCCCGAAAAACATTTCGCGCCACGACTCGCGCGATATTTTCGTCATTTCGCCAGATTTTCTGTCACAAAATGCAATAAAATTTATTCTTTTTACTAGCAAAGACACAAAAGTTTGTTAATAAATACAATTAAATACATTTACAAACTTTGAAAAAAATTAAAACAATTTTTATAATTCTCAATCAGACCTCAAATTCTCAGTCATATTTCAAATTTCCAGTCATTTTTCAAATTTTCAGTTATTCCTCAAATTCTCGATCATTCCATAAATTCACAAGCATTCATCGAATTCTCAAAGAATTCCGAAAATTCTCAATAGTTTACGTCAAAATTTTTTCTAACAAAAAGTTCAAAATTTTCCAAAGTTTGTAAAAATGCGGTCGGATAAAAAAATAAATGGTAAAATTTCGATTTTTAATTTATTTTTGTGCAATTTTTACTTATTTTTTCCGTCGGAAACCGCAATCGAAACCGGTTTCATTCATTACAATAGTTGTTGTTATTGTTGTTGTTTGTTTTTGTTGTTAATGATATCAATTGGCAATGATATCAATGTCAATTTGTAGACGTTTGTTTGAATTGGATTTTTCGACAATTTCAAATTGATTATTTTCAAATGATTTGATTACTTTTTGATGATTTTTGCGTGGGTTTCGTTCGGGTCACTTTGAGTTGATATCACTCTTGTATGTTCGTCAAGTTCTCATTTGTCAAGTTCTCATTTGTCTAGTTCTCTGTTGTCAGATAATTGAGGGTTAGTTTCGTGAAAATGTCAAACAAGAATGATATTCAATTGATATCAACTCAATATGTATATATATATATATATATATATATATATATATATATATATATATTGTGCATGCGGAATTATCAAAAATACGCTAAAAATTGACAAATGTTTAAAGCTCCCCTATGCCAAATAGCACTAACTTTTTAGTTTGGAATTTTTAAACAACAGTATGAACAGTATGAAATCAGTTGGCATTTTTGCATGCATTTTTGGAGAACGTGCATTTTTGGAAAATTACAGACATTTGAAATTAATAAAAAATTATTATTGTACAATTATCATTGTATTTTAATAAGTTATCATTGCATACACATATACACGCAAATGTACATATGCATACATGTACATACATATGTATGTACATATATGTGTGTTAGATTTCAATCAAATGACCTTTTGATGACCGAATGATTATCATTGCACAACGATATTTATGTGTTGTTTATTATCATTACAAATATGATGATAAGAGTCCGCAAAAATTTTATATATTTTTTTTTATTTCATTTTTTATTTTGATTGAGAAATGAGCGAGGCGCAGCAATACAGCGTCGCTTTTGACGGCGATGCGACTGACTTCCGCGCGATTTTCGACATTTTTTCGCGCTTCGGTTTTGTGCGCGTGGAGAACGTGTTCACGTATGAGGAAGTGGGCGAAATGCAAAGTGCAATTACGCAAATTGTCGACAATTTTCAGCCCGCAGACCATCCAAAATCGGTGTTTTCCACTGAAGACGAGCAAAAGGTTTCATTTTGCACAATTTTTCTTTGAATTGTACGCAAAGTACGTAAAAGAATCTGTGCTCTATCGTTTAGCCGTAAATCGTTTAGCCTTAAACCGCTTAGTTATAAACCTTAGTCGTACAAATCAGAAAAATATGTCATTTTCAATCGGGCAACAAAACTTTGGTTTCTTTTCTTGCAATTGTGCACCGTACATTGTATTGTACTTACTGTACTTTGAATTTAGTCGTAATTAAACATAAAATTTTGGTTTCTTTTTTCAGTTTAAAAATTAAAAAAAAAATTTTTTTTATAAATTTTTTAAAATGTTTAAAAATAAAATAAAATTTTTTGCTTAAAGATAAAAATAATATTTTCCAATTGAAAAATTTATTAAATTTACTACAAATTTGAGATTAAAAAACTTGTTTGAGAAAATGTAATTATGACATGTGTATTTACACATGTGTGCATATGTACATGTATGTATGTATGTATGTACGTATGTGTATATACATATATGTACGTGCATACCAGGGATGAGTCGAAAATGAATTTGAGATTTCGAAAATCGAAAATTTCAAAAATCAAATTTCGAAAATCGAAAATCGAAAGAAAATTTCAAAATAAAAATGTCCGAAGCATTTTATAAAAAAAATTTTTTTCACAGATAGCTGTTTTCTCCCTACGTTGTTGAATCGCAATAGAACGGGCCCTCATTCTGTTGGTGATGAAATGGATTTTTCGAGAATTTTCAGCAACATTTTTTCCGCTGATTTTTTCTATTTTTAATGTTTCGATTTCCCATCTTCTGTGCACCCTTTTCCAAACTTTCCTTTTTTTCATCAAATCTCGCAATTAATAGACTTTAAATTCATCAAAATGTTCATTTTAAATGTTTAAAATTCATAATATAATTTTTAACAAAATCAGAAAATATATTCCGGGCTTGAGGCCATAGGAAAGAAACTCCGAAGGGCGGTTTTTTATGTGTGTACATATGTGTGTATGTGTATATATGTATGTACATATGCATAGTATGCACATGTGTGTACGTGTGCATATGTGTGTATGTGTATATGCATATGTATATACACATACGTGTGTCTATGTTTAGCATGCAACCGACAGTTACTTCCTCGAGAGCGTCGACCGTATTCGCTTCTTCTACGAGGACGGCGCCATCGACAAGCAAAGCGGCCAATTTCTCACGCCAAAGCACAAATCCCTCAACAAAGTGGGACACGGTAGGGTAATGAGTGTTACAATAATTAGTGCTAGGTCAAACATTACTGTCTTTTTTTAGCTTTGCATTGGCTGGACAACACTTTTCGAAAACACACACTCGCCAGCAAAATAAAGGTGCAAATTGGTATTCGGTCGACTATTTTAGAGATTAATTTTTAATTTTTTTCGCTTTTTATTTAAATATTCGAATAAATTTTGCTACAAAAAATTGTTTTTTTTTGTTTAAAGTTGAACTGTTTTGTTTAGAAAATCTTTCGCGAACTGAAGTTTGTCGATCCAAAAGTCGTGCAAAGTATGTACATTTTCAAGGTAACATTCACAGTACACATTATATGTATATACATTACACATAATATATGCACATATTGTCACACATTGCCAATATATGTACAGTACATTTAACCAAGAATCTTACATACATAGCTCACAATTCACGTATGATTTAGGTGTATGAGATAGAGTGAGTACTTGTTAGAAGAGAATTGAAAGAGAAGCAAACATTTTTGGCTTTAGCAACCGTCAATCGGTGGCGCCGTTGCGCCACACATTGACTCCACATTTCTGCACGCTGTGCCGACGAGCAACACACAGCCCGCACAAACAGCAGCTGTGGTAGGCGTTTGGATTGCTGTGGACGCAGCTACCGTGGAAAATGGCTGCCTGTGGTTTGTGCCCGGTTCGCACAAATGTAAATCTTTTCAAACTTTATATTTTTTAATTATAATTTTTCTTTGTTTTTATCAGCGCTAACAAAAAGTGATTACCGCTTCGAACGCAGCGACTGCACGCAACAACAACAGCAGCAGCAAAACGGTGAAAAATCGCTGGTGAAATTCGTTGGCGAGAAGCCGGACTACGATTCACTGGACTACGTTCCTGTGGAAGTTGGCAAAGGTAAGATTGAAGTCAATAGCGGTTAATTTGACACTCTACCGTAACCGCAACTGTCAGTTCATGTCTTGTGTTTGGCTAAGGTTCGCTGGTGTTGATCGACGGTAACGTTGTGCACAAAAGCGAAGCGAACATTTCGCCAAAAAGTCGCCACGCCTACACTTTTCACGTGTTCGAACAAAACGCTTTCGAGTGGCCTTCCACGAATTGGTTAGTTTATAGTCCACAGAACAAACACATTCTATGTATTTAGCCACAAACATTCTATTTGGTCCACAACAATTAAAAAAATAAAGATCTTATTGAGAAGTTTTAGGACTTTTTACGCTTTACCGTGCAATCTATTATTTTGCAAAAAATAAATTAGTAAAAGTTTCAAACTGCTAATGTACCGTTGTTTTGGTTTTTTTAAAGGTTATTTTCCAGTTTTGGTTTTACCACGACAATTTTGAAAATTCTTTGACATTTTTAGGATTCAAGAGACGCACAACTACAAATTTCCAGCGTTATATTCGTAAAGTCGAAACATTCGCAAACGTCATTTTGCATAATATTTTGTGAATGATACTTTTCGTACACATGTATGAGTGGAATGTATTAGTGGTACGGTATGAATTGCATTTGGTATGTATCAAGGGTGGCAGGAAAATTAAATTTGATTTACGTAAGGGAAAATGGAAAATGGAAAGAACTTTTATTTTCCGCGTTTGGAAAACGGAAAATTTTAGGCCAAAAAACCGGAAAATATGAAAATGGAAACGGAAAATACAGATTTTTTTCAAATATATTTTTTGATTCCGAACACTAAATTTTTAAGACCAACCATGCTCCATTTATGCGAAATTTTCCAGAAAATGGTCCATTTTCGTAAAATGGAAAATGGAAAATTTTAGGCCAAAAAAGAGGAAAATAGGAAAATGGAAAATGGAAACAGAAAATTTTGCCACCCCTGGCATGTATGTATCAACTGGTATGTATGTATGTGTTGTGTAGTTTTGAATAAAATCTTTCCTCCAACAAACTTTTCTCAAATTATACAAAAAATAATTAATAAAAAATAATTATATAAATGCCACCATTTGCGGTGGTCATTTCTCTATGTATTTTGAAATTTTCATTTTACAAACAAACAAAGAAAATGTGAACAACTTGTTTCGATAAGCGATCACACCGCTTTGATGATATTATTATCATCGCCGCTTTCCTGCACCCTCATATCATTGCCGACTGTCGCGTGCGTGGACTCGGCGGCGCTGCTCTGATTGAGCACGTCGAACTCACAGCTGCTGCCGTTGGCGAGGTGGCTGGCCTTCTCCTTACTGTTGCAGCGCGTTACGTTGCCGCTGCTGTGCTTGTGACTGTGGCTGGGCACAGCGAAAATCACTTTGTCCGCCGCCGTCGTCCTCTGCAAAGCGTTCGACTCGGGCAGCGAATTTTTCGCCGATCTCTTACCACAGCTGCAGCTGCTTTTGTGATGCTGTATACCACAGCTGTTGCTGTTGTTGTTGGCGCTGTGCTTGTGCTTCGCGGCGGCGATCGCATTCCAGTATTTGTCGAGCTCGACGAAGTGGGCCTCCGCGTTATGGTATTCGTTGACGAGCTTTCGCGGGGCCACCGTCGGAATCATTAGGCACGGCACCCAACTGGGGGGGTGGTTTCGGGGACGTTTGGGGGGGAAAGGGGGGGGGGGGGGCGGGGAGGGGGTTTTTTGGTGGGGGGGGGGGGGGGGG